>JALRMH010000091.1:0-41899 GCA_026119935.1 Endothia cerciana | reverse complement strand
GCCGGCCCCCCTCCCCCCCCCCCCCCCCCCCCCGCCCCCCCCCCCCGCGGCGCGCGCGCCCCCCGCGGCCCCCCCCCCCCCCCCCCCGCCTACCCCCCCCCCCCCCCCTCCCCTCTTCTTTTCCCCCCAAACCGCCGCGGCGCCCCAGACAGACGGCCTCAGGTCACAAGACAAACCCCAGAAGCAAGCCCTTCCTCCCCACCCCCCCCCCCCTTTCCCCTCGCCCGCCCGCCCCCCTCCGGAGATAACCCTGGAGCCAGAATGCAGTCTACAGCCCAGCAGTCTACCACAAGCTGCTGGCTGGCTGGCTGGCTGGCTGGCTGGCTGGCTGGCTGGCTGGGTGACATGGAGAACCAGCTGCTGTGGGAGGAGACGTCTCTGTGCTGACCTGCTTCGGCGGCTTGCTGGCGCGGGGGAGACCGGGCGTAGCTGGCACCAGTGGACCGACCTCTCACGGGGACGCAGCATATGGCAGGAGGGGCATCACACACCAGATCACCAGGGGTCTGTCTGGACACAGAGACGACGCAGACAACGTTCTCATCTTCTTTCCGCTCGAGACTTCGTCCATGTGATATAGCTAATAGAGATAGGAGAGGAGGATAGGTATAGATGGGGTCACCCCTCCTATCTGCCTGCCGCCTTCACCGGCTAGACCTGTGCCCACGTTGCTCATTCCAATAAAATAAAATAAAAATAAAAGAGTTCCCATTCCGGTTGACAGCTGAGGTCAGATAGGTATTTCCAAAAACACGGTGAACGCCGTTCCGCGACCCGGGGGACGATCTCGGTCCCCAAGATCATCTGGACAAAAGACACTAGAAACTATGGAGAAAGATCCGCCTAGGTAGATAGATGAACTGGTTGGAGGTGGTGACACAGGGAATCATTCAAATCGAACGATGCCCAACCTGGCGGCCATCAGGGTATAGAAGTGTAATAGAAACTTGAGGGGGAGGGCGTGTGCCATGCGGATGTCGATGTAGCGGCCGCCTCGGGCTCACCTTTCATCATGTGCCTCGTGTTCGTCCCCGAACGGGCTCTTCGCCCGGTCCGCCGTGCCTGGCCGTTGTGACGCCCGCTTGGTGGCCTCCGCAATGACCGCGCTCAGGGTCTTGCTGCTCTGGCCGCTCGAGCGCCTCGCTTCTGGAGGGTCGCGGAAGGGGCTCTCCTCCTCCCGTGGTGGGCTGGTCACCGGTGTCTGCAGCCCTGACCCCTCCTCGTCGACAGTACTCTTGACGCTTGCCGTTGAGGACTGCTTGAGGCTGCTGCCGACACGAACCACCTGAGCCCGCACAGCAGTTGCCGTGTTTGCGCTCGTCGCGTTGTTGAGGAAGGTTGAGCCCACGCTGAAGGTGCTGTCCGCGGGGCTTGGTGGGATCATGCTCGAGTACTTCTTGTGGTCGATGGCCGGGACTGGCGGTGCCACGATCTCGTCGCCCCCGGAGCTGCTGCTCCCCATGGACTTGACACTGACCATGGCCGCCTTGGCCCGCATGCCCGTCTGCGCTGGGGTCACGACAACTCCAGCCTTGCCGTAGATCGTCGAAGCAACACTCGAGCGAGGTGCGTATGAGGTCCGTGCATATGACGTCCGGTCCGTGTAGCCGGAAACGCCCGAGCAGACCGAGTCGCGGAGGTCGCCCGGCACGAAGAAATGTTGATCCTCGGCCGAGTTCGGGGTGCCGGCCTGGGAGGACATGGCGATCGGGATCGGCGGGACGGGCGGCACGAGCAGCGTCGGCGACGTGGGCGTGGCTCGGTTCGTGACGCCCGGGATGTAGGCGATCTGGATGATGTTGGATGCGCGGGTGAGCACGGTCGAGGCGACCGAGTTGCGGCCATGGGACGTTGCCCTGGTGTTCCTTCTCGACTGGAAGTCCTTTTCCCGCTGGCCGTCGAAATATTCCTCGCCGTCCCAGGTCCTCTGGTCCCATTCCCCCCTCTTGCTCTTGATCTTGTGCTTCCACACAAAATACACGGCGACGATGACGAGCGCCACCACGACGACACCGCCGACGACGGCGCCCGCGATCGCGCCCGTGCTGGCTTTCGAGCTAGAACCCGAGCTGACCGAGGTCGAACTCGAGGAGGCGGCACAATAAGCACTCGGGCATGATGTGCAGTCCAGCGGGACGGTGTACTGGCATGATTCCCCATCTGCACATGAAGGACATGACGGCGAGCCCTCTTGACATTCCACGCAAACGCTTTGTCGGGGGAGGAGGGCGTGTAGGGTCACTGCAGAGGTAGACAGGTCAGCACTGGGGTGGACACGCGGCGTCAAGGTCAGGATGGATGACAGCGCTGGGCGGCGGGCAGGTGGGCTCGGCTCGACTCACAATCCCCTCTTGGCGACGACATGGTGACAGTCGGCGCGAGGTGTCAAACCAGAGCGGTCCGGGCGAGTTCGGGTCGAGAGGTCGATTGGCGAGGTGGTGAAAAGATGATCGACAAAGGACGGCTGCTGGTGAGGTGCAGATCCCGCGTCTTGGTGATCAGTCAGGGTCGGCCTCGGGTGGCTTTGAGCTGACTCTCGGCGAGGCTGCAAGTCTTTAAATAGGACAGGGCGTCTAACGGTGACCTTGATTGAACGGGACGGCCGGTGAGGTCGTCTCCGAAGACAATGGCTGAAAGGGAAATGTCTATTTCGGTCGGAAGGTGGGGATCTATCGTAACGGAGGATTTGTTGCAGCTGGCGGAGAGAAGGACAGGACAGAATGGGGTGGAAACGAGCGACTCTGAGACCCGGCTCAGGAGGTTGAGAGGTGGTGGTCGAGGATGGGCGAGAGGCAGGCTACGTCCTGCTGGGAGACATGAGAGTCGAGGGCTGGGCCGATGTCGACCGTTGATGATGCTCCGAGGGTTGCACGGCGCGGGTGGACAGGAGGAGGGTGGCAGGTTTGACACGGGAGGTCAAAGTCATGAAGGTGAGTTGAGGGACGAGATTGGAGATGGACGGGGACGGATGAGATGAACGGGAAGTCGATGCAGCAGCACAGGCACAGGACCACAGGACCACAGGACCACAGGACCACAAGACTGGCCCTGACTGCCCATGGATCGGGGCAGGGGTCGGGCAGGGCCATTGTGCTACTATCGTATGGGTGGTATGGAGTACGCAGTACCGTACGCAAGCATGGAGCATGGACCGCGGAGCACATACCACTGGGAGTAATGGCAGTCCCTATAGCACCGGTACCTACAGGATTGGGGGGGTTTGGGGGGCGGGAGGGATGGAAGGCAGTTTGGGTGGTTGAGGGTGGGCGAGGGGGAGACGGGATTGGCCCGGGAACAGGTCAGGGGTGGAGAAGAGGTGCATAAACGTGGGTCCCATCCAATACACATGCCTGCGCCTGTGCCCGGGCATGTACCATGTGCCATGGCATGTACCTCGTACAGGCGGGGGTGCGAGCAGGCCCTTGGAATGCAGCCAGGGCATCTCAGGGCAGGTGTCACTGGAAACCAACGGCTAGGCGGATGGAGGGCGACTCGACTCTCCCTTGGTACGGCCTACTCAGTTCCATATTTTCAATGCATGCAGCAGAGGCCAGCACCACCAAGAACGGGTCTATAAGACCGACGGGACCGTCTGTCTCGTATGAGCCGGTCCCAGCTGGGCGCGAGATGGCTGCGACATGTGGCCCCCGTCCCCCCGTCCCCCCGTCCCCCCTCCCCAGGCCCTGCTACGCATAGTGTGGTGCCCGTACGGAGTATGTACGTACCACAGTAGCACCAGAACGAGGTCTGGATCTGGTGAGAATCCTAAATGGCACCCAAGGGCCGAGGCCCAGGCGAGGCCAGGTCAGGTCAGGTCAGGTCAAGGGGCCCCCCCCCCAGACGATCATCAGGCGAGGAGGAGCAGGAAGGGGAGAGGAAGAAAGAAAAAAAAGAAAAAAGAACAAATAGATTGGCAGAACAAGGCAAATGAATGCAACAGAGTATAGCCGAAGCAAATTTACCGTACCAAAGTAAGAGTGTATTCTTGGTATTTTGGCCCCAGGCAGGCCTGGGCGGGGCTGATGGATGACGGGAGGAATGCACGGCGAGCCCTTGGCAGGGGTGGCGCTCAATAATGTCAACCATCAGTGCCAGGCCACGGGCGAGACTGGGCTGCCGACCCCTGCAATTTCAAATTCCCTCCCCCGTCCCTCGCCCGGCGCTGGTGCCGCTTTTCCAGACCGGGGCCCCCGTCCCTCAAATCATACCATGGTTATTTGCCCGTGATTGGACTTGATCTGATCTGATCCCCCCCAGGCAAGGGGCACAGGCATCATCCATCAGGAATTCTATCCTCGCTCGGAGAATTTCCAAAACTCGAGGGCATGTGTCGGTATCGGTATCGCATCTTGATAGTGATCCAGAACCAGGAACCGAGCTCGTCAGCAGCCACCAGGCAGGTGGCAGGTGGCAGGTGGCAGGTGGCAGGTGGCAGGCCTGGCCCGCCAGCTGGCGCCCATGGGGGGCACACCCGGCCCTGCATCCTCCGCCGCGGCACTGGGCCCTGAATATCGATGGGCCGGTTCCCTTGCCTGCTACGGTGCCCATTGATCTTCACCCCTTCGTGTCCCGAATCTCGTGTGCTGCGCCGTATCTCGGGCCCCATGTCTATTGTTCCCACAACGTGCATGCATGCAATTGTATATGTAACCCCGATGATCTCTCCTCCTTCCGGCCCCGTAACAGGCGGCGGGGACCCATCCCCGCCCACTTATCGGCATCGCAAAAAGGCGCACGGCAGCACGTCGTGCCACCGGGGGGGGGGGGCTATCATCTTCCTCATGCGCGCCCTACTATAGATACCTACGGCACGCGGCGCGAGGCGCTGGGCCGCACGGGCACCCACCGGATTTGGCAGTGGCTTGAATATATTGACCCTCCCGCAGGTTGGGTTCAATAACGCTTGGCGAGCGAATCAAAATCCTACAGAGGTGTTTGGTATCAAGTCCACCCCCTGTTGGCCAGGCGGCAGTTCACACGCCCGTGGTCACCAGCAGCCGCTGAGGGACTGTCTGTAGGCGACCGCCAAGGAAAATTACATTATAGGAGAGAAAAAGCAAAGAGAACGATATGGGCCCTTGGCTGGTGGCTCGAGCTCTCTCCCTCCAACCTTTGTTGGGGGCGTGAAGCCTGGGCGGTCCTGGACGCCACACCACGCCCGTGGCTTCTCGGCACTTGGGACCGTCATTATTCATGCCGCCCTCGCGAGCGGGAACGCGCCAGCTCGTCGAGACAAGGTTGTTGCTGGTGGCGGCCTCTGATTAATCAGGGCGCCAATGAGACGTTCTGAGGCCGGCACGACTCGAGTGATTTTCATAAATCCTCTACAATGGGCTGCAGATGCCCGGGATGCGACCACGGGCGGTCAACCTTCACAGCGCCCTCGATCATGATTCAGGATAACCACTCTGAGTTCTTCGACAGGCCTTCATCGGCATGGCATGCTGAGGCCGGCAGGCCCTCCGCCGACCAGCTGCGGGAGGGGCCTTGAACAGGAGCTGGGTACCAGACCGGCCAACGTGAGGTCCACCAGCGCGCCCAAGATCCATCTGATTTTGTTTCTTCTTTTCTTTTTCCTTCTTCTGTTCTAAAATTTTTTATTTTTTTTTAATCTCCCGGGCATACCTGAACAGCAGGCCCAGTAATGAGTCGGGCATTAGGGTCAACAGAGGCCCGGCTCATAGTTCCTTTGGAATCACAACGTAGGCGTGCTGGTCACTAATCGTCCTGGGCGAAGGAAGAGGCCAATGTGGCCCAGTTTGGAATCCCGCTCATCCTGCCATGCAGCCGTAGCCTCACTGTGGCGAGCCCACGAACGGTTCCTCAAGCCCCGCTGTTCTGAAAGAAAAAGAGGGAAAAACAAAAAAACATTCCCTGAGCCCTTCCTTCCTTGGGCAATTGGTCGCAACCTCCCCAGGCCCGTCCGGTTATAGTTGCTGCTGAGGTGAGGGGCCAGGCTGACGGGGGCCCGTCAATGGACCGCATCCTTCCAGAAGCCTGGCTGTGGGCTGCTTCGGCCCCGACATGTGACGTGGATGCTTATTTTCATCAGAACGCCTCTCCTTGTCAAGCTGTCAACTGTCGTTGCCGGGTGATGCTGAGGAACGGGAAGTCCTAACCTCGTGGGTTGACGGCCTGCGCGGAAGGACCATAGCGATATGGACGTTCCGGGGGGGGGGGGGGTGGCATCGGACCGGCATCATGCACACAATGGCGGCCTCGTCAGCCGAGATGGAGGATGGTCAGGCAGAAGTACATCTAGAGGAACCTCGTTGACGTCTCCATGCCTTAAGGATGTCTAGTTCATGACACCGGCTTGGGCCTCCTGATTATCGGCTCCGATTTTCATCATGAGTCCATGGCTGTCGCCGTCCCGCTCATCAGTAGTCTACTCAAGGCAGGCACCAAAAGCGTAGAAATGCTCTTCTCGGTGTGATACCAGACAGGGCCGACATCTTGAGCTCGACCAGCCTGTGGCATTACCAACCTCATGAACTGTCCTCTCCTCAACCACAGCATCCTCTATTCCAACCCATGGCGCCCAGGAATGATCCACACGTATGCCCTGACGGGCCACGGACCATAGGCTGCTCGCCAGACAGTGGGCACTGTTCCTCCGTGCGAGTTGAGCGCTCTGATGGCTAGCTACCGGGAAATGGTCACGCCGGCTCTGGCCGCTGCCCCTCCGCAGGCGCCGTCTAATGATATAAGCGAGGTAGGGAACAGAGGACCCGCCGGAACAAGAGATGCTGCCGTCATGAGGTAGAGACTAAAGTAGTGAAAGGGGATCCATACCGGGAGAGAACCTCATACAGCCATTTGCACGCCGTCAAAAGAGAGTGCCATCTGCCGAAATGACGCGACACGTACAAACGATGTGTGGTCGGCACCGTCGAGGTCCGGATTATTGTAGCCAGATTCTGAAGCTCGTGCAAGCGACCGCGTATGGTCCACACAAGCCAACATCTGCACAGGGTCATGGAGTCACACGGATGCAGTTCCATCCGCGAAGTTGGGGCGTAGCCAGAGAGCAACGACCGGTGCGAGGGCCCGTATAACGCTCCCACAGCGAGCCTCTGGGATAGTGAACCTGCTGCTCGTCTCTCGAGCGGTGATCCCGCCATGCTGATGAAGTCACCCGCACCGCCCCCAGCATGCTCGGTATCTCATTTCCTGTCACGCCCATGCCGCAGGTAGTGAAGCAAGCTCCCGGACTCGAAGGCCTGCATAGGCACTCCAGTTCATCCGTGCAGATGACGCCTTCGGCGCGAGAACAGCTCGTCGCGAGCGGCCAACGGCCTCGATGGTCATATACCCTCCCGCCATAGCACAGAGGCCTCAGTATCGGCTGCCAGTGTGAGCCGCCAAGGTTTTCCACAGCGATGCGGGTGAGCTGAGTGGGAAGAACGCAAGACCAAGGATCTCGTCTGTCGAGAGTTGAAGCCAAAGGTATCCGGCCCCCCTCGCCCCCGAAAAACAGCCCTCGTGCGACTTTCCACGCATGAGGACCCGAGGATAACAAACCGCCGGCGTCGATTTCTGAAAGAGCATATAGCATTTATTCATGGAGAGGTTCATCGTCGACAGAACGTGCAAATGTGCAAGCGTTTATGGGCTCCGTGCTGGCTGAGCGAGTGGCTGAACAGAGGGTGGTAAGAACTGCCGGCTCACACTGGAGGCATAGAGATGTCCGAATGAGAAAGTCCAACACGGAACACACTCTTGTACATGGAGAAATATGGAATGCGGCCCAAGACGGACACAACAAGCTGGCAAGAAGAAGATGAGAAAAAAAAAAGAAAAAAAAAAAGGGTATGCTTCCCACGGAGACCTCCGGGTCTCGAACAGCCCCTGCCATAGGCGATGGGATGGGTACGCCAGAACGGGTGTCCTTGATCGCATGTCCTCAGTCCCTGTTCAGGTGGTGCGTTCCAAGACTGTCGAGACACTGGGGCTCTCATGTGAGAATATCCTCGCTGTCACCAGAGCCTGACTGCTTCCGTCAGATTCATTTCGAACGAAAATTGGCATAGGCGCTGGCAGATGACCGTGACTATACGAACCAGCCGAGCCACGAAATTTGGCCCGTGTTGCTATTTTTAAATTTCCTAGCTGCTTTGTGTCTTGATGGTGTGCACGTAGTCGCCTTCGCGCTAGGGAAAGCCTAGCGGATCTCTGTGTGATCTGCACCCTAGCGTTGCTCCCGTCCCGTGTCCCATCTTGTCGGTCGTTGTTCGAGGACAATGGATGATCTGACGGGTAACGTAGCGGGCTGCGATGTAGTGGCCGGCCTCGTTCCACGGCGGGTGGCCACGAGGCCAGATCCAAGAGGCAGGCTTGTGTTTCCCGCGCGTTCAGGACGGCCTCTTTGCGCGGGGTACTCGACACCTACCATGGTAGGTCAGGCCAGGCCTCCCGCCTGATCCTGAAAGGCCCATGGGCGCTCCCGGTGCCAGCGCGAAGGCGGTGAAAAGCCGGGTGGGCCTGCGGGAAGACAGGGCTGTTTCAGGAGGGGGGGGGGGACGCGGGCTTGCATTCCTAGTGTTCAGCGTGTTCGTAGATGGACCCTGCGTCCACAGCGAGAAAAGGGCTTCTAGAACGAGATTGATTGGCGAACGGGCCATCGCCAACCCCCAGAATTTTATCTGTCCGGAGTTGGGATCTGCGGAAATAGGGGATGGCCATCCTGAATGACTGGAGTCCCATATCTCGTTGAAGGCGATGGCACCACTCTGTGGCCGTGACCGAGTGCAAGAAGAAAGTGCTGAAACGTTCCGTTCCAAGGCCGGCCAGCAGGCATGCCGGGTGTCCGCAAGCTCTTGTTGCATGCATGTCTTACTTTTTCCAGCCATACAGGCAGGCCTGAGAAGGCCAGAGCTCGAATCCTGCCACCAATGCCATCCATCCTACCTGTGTTGTCTCGTCGGAGACAGACTTTTTGAGGTGCCATCGGGCGTGATCTCTCTCAAGGCTGGCTTGAGGTTACGTCTGGCTGCTCCGTGGCTACCAGTAGGTGTGTCGGGAGATGGAGTGCTGTGTCTGCCGTGACGTCGTTGCGTGTATATGTGAACCTATAGTAGCACCCTCATGCGTGACCCAAGGGTGTCTGATGGTCGTGCCCTGCCGCAGGAGGGTCTCCTGAAGCTGCCTGACAACAAGACCCCAGGCCCGGATGAGGCCAGGACTGGTGGTGTTGCTGCTGTCGCGGGCCCGCGCTATGGTAAACAACCCCCCCCCCCCCAAAAAAAAAGGGACTGGCCGTCTGCCCCGTAGGCCCGTGCAGGTCGAGCTCCTAACTTACCAGCGCTGCGGGTTCAACGTTTGTGTGTGGGTCCCCTCTGCCCACGCTGCCACTGCCTGCAGGTTGGAGACCTTTGGGGTGGACGAGTGACAACTCGCCAACTAACCCTACTGCGGCTAAGCCACAGTGGCCCGCCCCCCTGTACCCGCCAAGGTAGGTTGTCCTTTTTTTATGCGGACCTCCTTTTCTTTCTTCATTCCTTCTTCAGCTGTTCTATGTCAGGAGTTGCCCCCGTATAATCTTCTCCTTCTGCAGCCTTCAAACACAGCTGTCGGGATTTCTGTCTTGGACCTCACACTTTTCCTTTTTGCTGTTTTGCTGCACAGGCTGCTACTGCTCGCGTGTCGGAACCACCGTGCCGGCCTCTTTTTCAACCTGTCGTTCGTTGCTCGTTGTTGTCAGGCTGGTGTGAACTCTACGGCTGAGTCGGGATAAACCTTGTTCTTGTCTCTGCACGACTGCGGTGTGGATCAGCAACTACTCCGTACGCTACGCCCCAGCCAAGCCCTGAGCCAGCGGTTGCCTCCTTTTCTAGTCCTCCCCTCAGCTCTTTGTCCCGTCAGCAAACAACGGTCGGGATTTCTACCTCAGCCTCCGCCCTCCCTCGCAACAGGCCTCTCCATTTCCCTCCCGACTGTTGCAGACTCCTCCTCCTCGTCGACGGTACAACCTGCCTCTGTCGAGCAGGCCACACCCACTCGTTCCGCAGAACCCTAACGAGGCATTGGAGAACCGGTAGTAGGACGTCACTCGCTACAGCAGGCCCAACATGGCTTACAACGGTGGAGGAGATGATGGCTACGAGCATCATCAGATGCATGACTATGCTCAGGAACAGCAGCATCCTACAGGCGTGAGTACCTCCTTGCCTCCCCTCTAGCGTGCCCAATCCTGCTCTGTCCGACTGGAGGTCCCCCCCCCCATCCGTCTAACATGATTCTTCCTTGTGAGCTCCAGTACCACATGCCCCCAAACCAAGAAAACGACGATGACGTCCAGCGGTCTCTCCTCAGTGCTGGACAGCAACAGGCTCGTCCCGTATCAGCCTACAGCCTGACCGAGTCTTATGCCGCAAATCCTTCGGTCACTGTGCCTGGAGCTGGCCTCGGAGACTACAACAATGAATACGCAGCCTCTGGCTACCCATCCCAGGGTCTTGGAGGCCCCGGCTTCCCGGGTGATATCGAGCGCCCTGCCTCCACCGTCGGCGGTGAGGAGGGCTGGGCCGCCCGTCAAGGCGGCGGCGGCCTGGGCCGATCCAAGACCAGAAGGGTCAAGCTGCAGAAGGGTCACCAGGGTGGTGTCCTCAGTCTTGACTACCCCGTCCCTAGTGCCATCAAGAATGCCGTCCAGGCCAAGTACCGGGATGCCGAGGGGGGCAGCGAGGAGTTCACCAAGATGCGCTACACCGCCGCAACGTGCGACCCCAATGACTTCACCCTGAAGAATGGTTACGACCTGCGGCCCCGCATGTACAACCGCCATACCGAGCTCCTCATCGCCATCACCTACTACAACGAGGACAAGGTCCTGATGGCAAGAACCCTCCACGGTGTCATGCAGAACATCCGGGACATTGTCAACCTCAAGAAGTCTAGTTTCTGGAACAAGGGCGGTCCCGCCTGGCAGAAGATCGTCGTGTGCATGGTCTTCGACGGTATCGAGAAGACCGACAAGGACGTTCTTGATGTCCTCGCCACGGTCGGTGTCTACCAGGACGGCGTCGTCAAGAAGGCCGTTGGCGACCAGGAGACGGTGGCCCATATCTTCGAGTACACCACGCAGCTTTCCGTGACTCCCAGCCAGCAGCTCATCCGGCCCCTGGATGATAGCCCTCAGACGCTTCCGCCCGTCCAGATGATCTTCTGCGTCAAGCAAAAGAACAGCAAGAAGATCAACTCTCACCGTTGGCTGTTCAACGCCTTCGGCCGTATCCTGAACCCCGAGGTCTGCATTCTGATCGACGCCGGCACCAAGCCCAGCCCCAGGTCGCTTCTCGCCTTGTGGGAGGGTTTCTACAACGACAAGGACCTCGGTGGTGCTTGTGGTGAGATCCACGCCATGTTGGGCAAGGGTGGAAAGAAGCTCCTGAACCCGCTCGTCGCTGTCCAGAACTTCGAGTACAAGATTTCCAACATTCTGGACAAGCCTCTGGAGAGCGCCTTCGGTTATGTTAGTGTCTTGCCCGGCGCCTTCTCCGCCTACCGCTTCCGTGCGATCATGGGTCGCCCGCTGGAGCAGTACTTCCACGGTGACCACACCCTTTCCGCGAAGCTCGGCAAGAAGGGTATCGACGGCATGAACATCTTCAAGAAGAACATGTTCTTGGCCGAGGATCGTATCCTGTGTTTCGAGCTGGTGGCCAAGGCTGGCCAGAAGTGGCACTTGACATATATCAAGGCCGCCAAGGGCGAGACCGACGTTCCCGAGGGTGCTCCCGAGTTTATCTCGCAGCGGCGAAGATGGCTCAACGGTTCGTTCGCCGCCAGTCTGTACTCCACGATGCACTTTGCTCGGTTCTACAAGTCTGGCCACAACATCATCCGCATGTTCTTCTTCCACATCCAACTCTTGTACAACACTGCTCAGCTCATCTTCTCCTGGATCTCGCTCGCTTCCTACTGGCTCACCACGTCTGTCATTCTGGACCTCGTCGGCGACCCAAAAGATTCTGGTGAAAGCGCCTCACAGGTGGGCTTTCCTTTCGGCAATACTGTTACCCCCAAGTTCAACGCTGCGGTCAAGTACGTCTACTTGGCATTTGTCATCCTGCAGTTCATCCTGGCCCTGGGCAACAGGCCTAAAGGCTCCAAGTATACATACATCACCTCGTTCTGTGTTTTCGCCCTGGTCCAGTTCTACATCCTCATCGACTCAGTGTACTTGATCTACCGGGCTTTCCACCAGGGTATCGGCATCGACACGGACAGCGCCGGCGACTTCCTCAAGAGCTTGTTCGGTGGTGGTAACACGGGTGGTGTCCTGCTCCTGACCATCTTCACCATCTACGGTATCTACTACATTGCCTCGTTTATGTATCTGGACCCCTGGCACATGTTCCACTCCTACCCCTTCTACCTGTTGCTCATGTCGACGTACATCAACATCCTCATGGTCTACGCTTTCAACAACTGGCACGATGTGTCTTGGGGTACCAAGGGGTCCGATGCGACCGAGAAGATCCCGGCGGCCAAGGTGGTTAAGGACGAGAAGAGCACAGAAGAGGCCGTAGTCGAGATCGAGGACGAAAAGCCTCAAGAGGATGTCGACACCCAGTTCGAGCAGACTGTCAGGCGCGCTCTTACTCCTTACAAGGAGGTCATCGAGGAGGATGAGGCCGATGTTCAGGACTCTTACAAGTCATTCCGAACGGGCCTGGTCGTGGCCTGGCTTTTCACCAACTGCTTCCTAGCTGTTGGCATCACAAGCTCGAACTTCAACGGTGGTTTCACATCCGTAAGTGCACCCCCGATGTAGCCCAAATTCTCACCTGAGAACGCGACTAACATGCGCGAAAACAGAACACGGTGCAAAACCGACAGGCTATGTTCTTCGAGGTGCTTCTGTACTCGACTGCTTTCCTGTCCCTGATTCGCTTCATCGGCTTCTGCTGGTTCCTGGGTAGGACAGGTATCATGTGCTGCTTTGCCAGGCGGTAATCTACGAACCGTGCCTTCGATCTACAGCGACCGAATCTGCTCGGCGGGGAACGAAATATCGAGATCTTGGCTGGTCAAGCTCTCAATTTGCTCCTCGAGCAGTAAGAAATTATTAAGGGCGGGCTGTATAACGAGTCCCCTACAATGATACCTAGGACATAGGGCGCGGCCTCGGAAGACGAGAGCACCCACCAAGTCGGTCTAATCGGTTAGTTGTTAGTTGGCATCACCACCATGATGAGGTCCTATGGCCTTTGGTTTTGGGACTCCCTGGATACTTGTCACCATTTTCTGTATTTGAGCTTCGGAAGGGGCCGGCATCAGAGCTGTTGGGTGAAGGCAAGACGGATCGGGAATATTGGCGGGAGCGAGAGGACTGCAAAAATCATGGCGAACCACGGCGTTGCACGCGAGAGAGAGAGAGAGATACATTGTTCCTGTTTTCCTGCTTTTCCTTTTTTTTTTTTTTTCCTTCCGATGTGGAGGGACGTCGGGTGTCAGATGTCGAGTCATATAATTCTCCATGGTGACATAATGTTATATCATCCTCAACCACATGCTCTCATACTTCCTAGCTTTTTCTCTATGCTGTCTTGCAGGAGCATGGCTCCTGTGCTAGTCCACAGTGTACTCGGCCTCCTGGTGGTGGGCTGACTTCTGGCCTGTCTTGCCACAGGAACAGTTACTCGAAGAGAATGCATCTGCAGTTCTGAGACGGAATCGATCGGGTGAACTGAAACCATCATGCCCTGGCCTCAGAAGGAACAGATGTGTATCTAGGCTAGAGTCAGTTCACCCAGAGGTCAGTGGCCAAACGAGATGCTTGACGTCTATGCCTTTCCTTGGCTCTGCTTCGAGCTCCATATATCGGCTGTTGATCTGAGGCTATGGGGAGATGATGCTTGGGTGTATCAGGTCTACAGTATGAAGTAGACCGTGCTGATCTTGGAATGGGGTATCAGACCTGTACATCTTCTGCTTCGAGATCATTCAATGTAGCTTCTTGCTCTTGACGAGAGTGGCAGAAAGAGTAAGTATGAGGGAGGGTCGGATGTCGTCCATTCTCCCACGAATGATTGCTTTTTATGTTTGGTTTTTGAATGGATGATGAGAACATCCTTCTGATCTATGTTCTTCAAGAAATGAGGCTGGCCTGGAATCCAATGTGGCTCACAAATTCGAACTCACAGCAAGATGCTGGGTACATAGGTGATTTGATGGTTGTGGACAGTCAACGTGGAAGGCATCTCTGGCCCTGTGGAAGTCGTGCTTCCCAATCCTTATCTTATCAGTGGACAATAATGCCTAACTCCACGGCGTCATACCGAGTCGACTCTACACCCATCTCATCAGGCAGATCATTCTTTCTTCTATCTCTTATTCTGTACGGTGCCAACGTCTCATCAGTTTTGTTTCCAGTCCTTGGACCCTCCATCAAGTATCGAGATACAAGTCACGGTCTCTACCACCTCAACGACCCCCGAGCCACACCTGGCTCAACCTGCCCTCACGACATTGGCAACACCGGCCGTCCATTGTTCCTCACACCCACTCGTCACCCAGCACTTCTTCTGCTTGGGTTGCCACACCCACCTGTCGTCAAGATGTTGAAGATCTGGTCCATGAAGAAGGAGCAACAAAAGGCCGACCAGGCTGACGTCGCGACTGGCAAGAAGAAGAAGGTCACTGCGGCCCAGCTCCGTGTGCAGAAGGACCTCGACGAGCTCAGCCTACCCTCCACCATGAAGACCGAGTTCCCCGACCCCGACAACATCCTTCAGTTCACCCTGATGATCGAGCCCGACGAGGGTATGTACAAGGGCGGCCGGTTCAGCTTCAACTTCGATGTGGGCCAGAACTTCCCCCACGAGCCGCCCAAGGTCAAGTGCAACGAGAAGATCTATCACCCCAACATCGACCTGGAGGGCAAGGTGTGCCTGAACATCCTGCGGGAGGACTGGAAGCCGGTGCTCAACCTCAACGCCGTCATCGTGGGCCTGCAGTTCCTCTTCCTGGAGCCCAACGCAAGCGACCCGCTCAACAAGGAGGCTGCGGACGACCTGAGAAATAACAGGGAGGGGTTTAAGCGGAACGTCAAGACGAGTATGGGCGGTGGCAGCGTGAGGGGAGAGGCCTTCCAGCGGGTGCTGAAATAGGACGAAGGACCAGAGGACGGTTTCATCCCACAGGCGACACGGCCTGTAACCTGGAACGGCCTGTACATATACCAACAGATGCCACGGTGAGAAGACAGGAAGGGGTTACCCTCTTGGAACTGGACATATTGCAGACCCATGGAGGAGCAGCGGGCGATGATGGGAAGCCGACATGACGAGGTACCTTGTGTGGGCTGGTGGCTGGCCATTCTACACGAGACACACACACACACACACACACACACACACCATAGACAAGACATTGGCGAGAAGAGGGCGGACATGACTTTATGAGCGTTCCACGTAGGCCTCTCCTACTGCAGAGGGCTACAGCATTTGATATTATAACAACATCTCACTCAGACCTTATTACCTTTGCTGTGATGCTTGCCCAGTGCCCAGGCGACGGTGACCTTCCACAAGACGACCGCTGGAGGTCGGTGAGAGGGTCCTGCACAGGATGCGTGCTGCCGTACCCAAGGCTGATGGACCCCTGTTCCCCAGACCAGCAGTGCAAGCTCCCGCTGGCCGCTCGTGCCCAAGCAGGGTCCCCACCCATAAGACTTCTGCTGGGCTGGATCCATACGTACATAACTGTGGTGGTCATAAGTACTATGGCAGCACCCCTGGCCCCACCGCCTGAGCGCCGATTTTCGCTGACCTTAGCAAGACAAAAATTTGGTGGAATACCATTCGGCGAGCCGAACCGGAGCTCTCGAGCTACCTCGTAATAATATTCCTGCCACCAGCACACGTCCGTCTTTCCTCTGCCTCTTGTTGTCATTGTCTCCCGTCTCTCATCCTTCCTGCCTACCAATCTCCCCTCCAAGCCCAAGCCCAGCCAGGATGTCTGCCAGAGGTTTCTCCAACGCCGTGCGGCCCGTGGCCCGCCAATTGACAAAGTCTGCCGTCCAGAGGCGCACCTTCGTCTCTGCCCTCGGCGCCGCGACCAGGGCCACTGCTGCTGTCGCTCGTCCTGCCCTTGCTGGCCCTGTCCAGCAGCAGACCCGTGGTGTCAAGACCATTGACTTCGCCGGCACCAAGGAGGTCGTCTACGGTGAGTCTGGAGCACCTCCGATCGGTCCGTGGTCGCCGCGCTGACTCCAGCTTTTCGTGCGACAGAGCGTGAGGACTGGCCCAAGGAGAAGCTGCTGGTGAGTCACCCTCCCTCCCAGGGATGATCATCCACACGAGATTCCCACAGTTCACCAATACCCCTCAAGGAGTACTTCAAGAACGACACCCTCGCCCTGATCGGTTACGGTTCTCAGGGTCACGGCCAGGGTCTTAACCTCCGTGACAACGGCCTGAACGTCATCATCGGCGTGCGAAAGGAGGGCAAGTCGTGGAAGGATGCCGTGCAGGACGGATGGGTCCCCGGGAAGAACCTGTTCGGGGTCGACGAGGCCATCTCCAAGGGCACCATCATCATGAACCTGCTCAGCGACGCTGCCCAGTCCGAGACGTGGCCCCACATTAAGCCGCAGGTTACCAAGGGAAAGGCGAGTCATATCAGGATTTTGCAAGCGTGTTGTGTTTTCGGGACTGACCGTCGACCTCTACAGACCCTGTACTTCTCCCACGGCTTCTCCCCCGTCTTCAAGGACCGCACCCACGTCGAGGTGCCCAAGGACGTCGATGTCATCCTCGTCGCCCCCAAGGGCTCTGGCCGTACCGTCCGGTCCCTCTTCCGTGAGGGCCGCGGCATCAACTCCTCCGTCGCCGTCTACCAGGACGTGACTGGCAAGGCCGAGGAGAAGGCCATCGCCATGGGTGTGGCCGTCGGCTCCGGATACCTCTACAAGACCACCTTCGAGAAGGAGGTGTACTCGGATCTGTACGGCGAGCGCGGCTGCCTCATGGGCGGCATCCACGGCATGTTCCTCGCGCAGTACGAGGTCCTGCGCGAGCGCGGCCACAGCCCCTCCGAGGCCTTCAACGAGACCGTCGAGGAGGCCACCCAGTCTCTGTACCCCCTGATCGGCTCCCACGGCATGGACTGGATGTACGAGGCGTGCTCCACCACCGCCCGCCGCGGCGCCATCGACTGGACCCCTCGCTTCAAGGATGCTCTGAAGCCCGTCTTCAACTCGCTGTACGACTCCGTCAAGAACGGCGAGGAGACCCAGCGCTCGCTCGACTACAACGGCCAGAAGGACTACCGCGAGAAGTTCGAGGCCGAGATGGAGGAGATCCGCAGCATGGAGATCTGGAGGGCCGGAAAGGCCGTCCGGTCTCTGCGCCCCGAGAACCAGAAGTAAGGCTGCCGTCACGGGCAGGTTCGTGGTGCGGGGGGGTATTGGGTGGCTAGGGTAGATCGTATGGTTGGGAAGGAAAAAATCTCTGGCGCGTGCAGGTCGAAAAATTTTATTTTTTTTGGCTGATTGCTTGTGTTTTAATCTACTATGTTGATACTCGATGATTCCTAGAATCTGCGCGCAGGCTCAAAAAGTGATTTACGATTTCACACCCTCGACAGCGTCTGCTTCAGAACATCGTGTCGCGGCCGTTTTCTGCGGTTCGGTTCGTGATGTTTTCCGGCCCGGTAGCTTCCGTTATCGGCCTCCCCCCATGTTGCAGTCGAGCATCTTCACATAAATACCTTGCCGCTTCCCACGCCCCGCTTAGAGAGCTTAGAGATCTAGACTGGAGTCATTGGGTCCTGACTCAATGAAGGGATCCCCTATCTCAAAACATATCGTCCCGGCAGGTCATTATATAGCATGTCGCTGATGAGCAGCTGCGCACCCCGACTGACTCACTGATTTGCGATCGCAGTCGCCGCGCGATCACATTCGCTGCGGGCCTTACAGCTGCGCAACCTCGCGGACATATGTTAGGACTAATAGGTAGACGCATCTACGAAGGAGTGTTCTGTGGCACCCCATCCCAAACCATCCCACCAACCTTACCCGCCCCAGGATGGCGGACATCTCAACATGCCCACCCCTGACCAGGGGCTCGGTCCGCGCGGCCCGCGAGCTCATCAGGCCGTACGTCTACCTCACGCCGGTGCTCACCAACGCAACCCTCACCCGGCTCGCCTCCACGCCGCGGCCTGCTTCCGACCTGGAGGGCACGAGGTGGGCGGGGAGGGCGCCCGCGAGGCCGACGATCCGGCTGTGGTTCAAGTGCGAGAACCTGCAGCGCATCGGGGCGTTCAAGGCGAGGGGGGCCTTCCACGCCGTGGAGAGGCTGAAGAGGGACAAGGCTTGGGTAGAGGGTGGAGGCCTGGAGAGGGGCATCCTGACGCATAGTTCTGGTAGGTCCCATCACGCGTGCATGATTGCTCCCACCGGGGATGGGGGTGGGTTAGCATGGGCTCTGGGGCATGATGGTCTGGCTCTCGAGATGTCCCGCAGACAGGTGGGAGGACTGCCCGGCCACCAGGGCCGCGACCTGATCTCGGACATGCTGAGATGGCCACGCTGCAAGTCTCTGTCGGACTCACTGACGCCCTCCAGGCAACCACGCCCAAGCTGTGGCCCTGGCCGCCAGGGAGAACAACATCCCGGCATACATCGTCATGCCCGAGATCTCCGCACCCCCCAAGGTCGCCGGCACGAAAGGCTACGGGGCAAATGTGATCTTCAGCGGCTCAACGGCGCCCGAGCGCGAGGCCACCGCGAAACGGGTACTCCAGGAGACGGGCGCGACCTTCGTGCCGCCCTACGACCACCCGGACATCATGCTGGGCCAGGGGACGCTGGGGCTCGAGTTCCAGGAGCAGGTCGAGAGGCTCATGGCGCAGCAGGACGGGGACGGTCACGACCTCGCCGCGAGGTTTGCGAGCTCTGGTGGTGGTGGTGGGACGAACGGCGGGGTGGTGGCGGCGGCGGCGGCGGCGGCGGCGGGGGATGGGGAGGCGAGGGGGAAGGGCCTGGATGCCATCATGACGCCGTGTGGCGGCGGGGGCATGCTCTCGGGCGTCGCGCTGTCGTGCGAGGGCACGGGCATCACCGTCTTCGGCTCGGAGCCCGAGTACCAGGGCGCGGACGACTGCAAGCGCGGGTTTGAGGCCGGCCGGCGCGTGGAGGCCGTGTCGTCGCTCACGATCGCGGACGGGCTGCGCACGCCCGTGGGCGGGCTCCCGTGGGGCGTCATCTACGAGCGGCGGCTGGTGCGGCAGATGTTCAGCGTGACGGAGGACGAGATCAGGGCCGCGCTCAGGCTGGTGCTGGAGAGGATGAAGCTGGTCGTCGAGCCGAGCGCGGTGGTCCCGCTCGCGGTCGCGCTGTTCAACGAGGACTTCAGGAGCCTGGTGGAGAGGGAGGCCGGGGAGGCGGGCTGGGACCTCGGCCTGGTGTTCAGCGGCGGGAACGTCGCGCTGGAGAACCTGGGGAAGATGTTTGCCTCTTGAAAGCCGGGACCCCTTCGTCCTATCCTTTCGGGAGGCAGAAGAGGTGACTGAGCCTCATGTGTGCTGGGTAGCGGAGAGAAGATTAGCGCGGATATACACTCAAACTCCCAGAGACCCAGGCGGAACCCATCCTCAGCCATCCTGGTGGCTTCGGCCCCGAGAGCTGCTATTGTTTGTCCTGTGGCCGTGATATTCAATCCACCTAGAAAGCCGGCTTCACGCAAAAGGTTTTCCTCAGCTCCCCCAAAGTGGCCCCGCCGTCAACGATGCCGTATCTCTTCGTCTGAAAAGGCTCGGTACCACGAACTTGTGGCTTTGACGGATGTTCGAGCGTCCATGCCTAGACGCCGCTCTGGGGGCCCAGGTGGATTCTCTGCTCGAAACGCACTTCCGTTCTCTACTCTGGATGGGGCTTTCCCCGTGGTCGTCTGCTGGCAAGACTCCCCTCAGGACCCTCGAGGCTGCTCGTGAGCCGTCTACGAACGTATGAAAGGACGAGTTCTATCATATGTACGACGATCAGCCAATGAAGGGGACTTCCTATGGCGACCCGATACACCCAGGCGGTAGACGATTGCTACATGGATGTCCTGTGACCGACCTGCCCCCCCCCCCCCCGTCCCCGAACATGGCGGGGGAAACAAGTCCTTGGCGGATTGTGAACCGCAGCCTCAAGGCAAATTCTCTTCGATCCACCCTGGTAGTCTCAAAGATGAAGAACCTCAACACAATAAGCAAAAGAGATCGTGTTCGACTCCAGAGCCGGTCCTACTGCTCGACACGGTATCCCGTGTGAGGGTGGCCTCGCCCTCCCGGCGGTCCCGGGCAGACTCGTCCGGAGGGGGGACTGACCTTTCGCGTACGTCCCCGGAGCATCAGCTGATCTGTCCTGCAAGCCACCAAATGTCGGCAGGGTTTGTCCGGGTGAGGCAATCAACTCACAGTGACGGAGGTGATGTTTCTTCTTCTGCATGGTGTACGCACGGCGGTCATGCAGGTCCCAGAATCCAAGGAGGTGAGTGTGTGTCTCCAGTCCCTTGCATGAGGCCCGGGTCATCCTGCCACAGGGGGCTGAATGGTCGGACTGGGGGACCGTTTCTGCGTGCGTCGGGGAGCGAACTGTTGCATTTCACGTAGGGTCATGCTGGTCGTTGGCTGCTGAGAGGCTGGCCTCGGTTCAATAGCGTGCGGCGCGGTGGTGTTTGTTTGAGAAGATACTGTAGGAGGTGTCTTCTTCCGTTCTAGGAAGCCTGTCGCAGTGCTCGACAATGTGACACGGCACTAGGGGGCTTCTGTACCTGGTCTTAGAACTATCAAACTGTGACCGTTGATCACTGACTACCGAGCGGGGTCCATATTCACAGTCAGCAAGGGGCCATGTGAAAGATGGGGCTCAATGTCCTCTCCCAGCCAAGATTGTGATCAACGGGTGCGGTCCAGACCAACTTTGTCCAGAAGTATACCGCCCAGGACGCTAAGCTGGCCGGGAACGACCTGACGGCCCCCTCGTTCAGACTCGCGGAGCTAAGTGTCAGCTGTCTTGTCAGTCCCGCCTGCCAAAGGGCCGAGGAGGACGCCGTCCAGCTGCCCGCGCGGGCTCGTCGGGGCCCCCATCCCGCCCACCCGGGTCTGACACGGGTTTGCTTCTGGGTCAGTAGAGAGGGAAAAAGGGGGGGGGGGGGGGGGTGGACAGGTAATTTCCCCTTGCCTAAGCCACACTGGCAGAAGGGACTAGGAGGTAAAGTCTGTTTCTGAGAGAGACATGCCCTGCGCCTCGTCTGGCCACCCCCGAGACGTGTGTGTTCATATCGGAGAGGCCGCTGCCAGGAGGTTCTCGGATTCACTCACTGCCCGTGTGGTGGCGCGGAGGGGGAAGCAGAACCTGGGTGTCACCTGTGCCGGACCAAAACTGGCCTCCCAGCAATATATGCGTTTGTTCGTTGTCGGGAGCATTTACATACACTGGAGACTCTTGGCGGGAGACCATAAACACGCCCAGCAGTAGCGTCTCAGGATGAACATATGTGAATGATGTTTGGTAATTTTGTCGAGCCGTCTCTGCCTTGTCCCTGTCCGACCCATCTGAACATCATCCCGCCCGGAAGGGGACTTCTCCCTCGCTCTCTTCCTGGGCCTCAAACCTCACACTGGCAAGCGATGGCGCGCGGCCCCTGGCAGAGCGGCGCACGACCCTTCCGAACAAATTACAAAGAATTAAGTACTGATTCCTTCCTCTGCTCCTGCCGGTATTTGCACAAATGATGAGCCATGTTTGACCCCGGAGGTGCAACGCGTTGTGAAGAGACCAGGGGCGAAGAAACCCAACCGAGTACCACAGTGGTATAGTGTCGTCTAATGTTCGTCACGCTCGTTGTCCATGGTATCCAGGACTACTTCCCGTCCCGAATCCCCACCAGTCCACGAATGGGGCTGGAGGGGTTTACAGGAGGAAAGCAGCCAGGCCCAGGACACCGGCCATGCCGGCGCCGGAGAGCACGGCGGTCTTGCCGGCACCGGCGGTGGCGATCGGGGGGGAGCTGGCGGTCACAGAGGAGCTGCTGACCGGGGACGAGCCACCGGAGCCGGGCGCGCCGGTGCCCACGGGCGCGCCGGTGCTGACCAGGGTGGCGGTGCCGTTAGAGTACGGGACGGGGGTCGGCGCAACCACGGGGGTGGTCGCGACGGCGCTCGTCTCGCACTCGGTGGAGGTGCTGGTGGTCACGGGGTGGGTGATGGTGCAAGGGCAGTCCGTGATGGTCAGGGTGGTGGCCTGGAGAGTCTGTTAGTCTTGTGTGTGTGTGTGTCCAAGCTAGTTGATATATATATGGAAAGGGTCTTGTCATTGAAGCAGGGCGGCTGGGGGGGAGGGGGGGCTGGTTCCGGGTTCTCCCCACGCTCCTCTCGGAGTTTCTCGAGGTTCTTCCCCTCCCGTGCGGCTCAATGACTCCCTCCACTTCGCATACGTACCGAGGTGATGGTGTAGGTGGTGCCAGCGTGCGTGAGGACGGTGGCCTCAGGGCAGTAGGTGGTGATGGCAGTCACGACCTCGGTGGTGTAGGAGACATTGTACT
This sequence comes from Endothia cerciana, assembly GCA_026119935.1. Taxonomy (NCBI): domain Eukaryota; kingdom Fungi; phylum Ascomycota; class Sordariomycetes; order Diaporthales; family Cryphonectriaceae; genus Endothia; species Endothia cerciana. The sequence continues at coordinate 19,352 of JALRMH010000091.1, read as the reverse complement.
GGGCCTGGGCGCCGGCGACGGCGGCGAGGACAGCGGCGACGGAGTACTGCATTTTGACGGTTGGGTATTAGGATTAGATACTCGGTGAAGAGTAAATAGTTGGTGTAGTTTTGTTGGTTTGGGGGAGGGGTTTGTGGTTTGTCTGCTCGAGAGCTGGAACGAATGAAATTGACTATAGAGTCAGGGTGGTAGCTTGGGATAGTGAGTGTGGGTGAGGGGAGGAGGAGGAGAGGGAGGATCCCAACGGAGCCCACACAGCACGAGGCCGAGGAGTTATATACTGACAGCCCATCGCGGCATGGGGATGTTGACTAGCCGGGAGATTACACGCGGGCCCGACTGTGCAGGCGGAAAACATACAGGATCCCAGGAGGGCTGTGGGAAGCAGGGGAGGCCGGAGGGCGTGGGGACGCTACTGGGGCGGTCGTCTGTGCAGGATCCAACTCTTCCCGGGTTTAAACAATACGTTATTTTAATTCGGCCGAATCAGAGGCCATATTCTGAGCCAGGGTGTCAGATGTGGGCGCCCACTGACATCTTGTCGGCAATGGGGGGACCACCCAAAAGGGGTCTCCGAGCGATGCCCACCGTCTGTACCCCCATCGGAACTGCTGGTGTCGAGTGCCCATGGCTTTGGCTTGCCGCGCTCGTTTGTCAAGGCGCCCCCAGATGAGCTGATAGATCGCGCGAAGCCTGACGAGAGACGGTACACCCTCAACTGCCAAAGTGCCCTGCTTGACCGGCGGAAATGATGATAACCAGGCACTACAGGCTCCAAGCTTGGCGATCCACCAGGAAGGCCATTGCAACGTCGAAGATTCACGGTGTCAGTGGGTGGGTACTGCATCGGTGGATACCCGATACACCTGAACCGAGCGTCCGGTTCGATGGGTCCACGACAGCATACTCCGGATTCCAGATCTCCTAATGTGAATTGACAGGCCGGGTTGTAACCCCCCGGATTATGCGGTGAACAGACAGGACGTAGTCTCAGGACAGGGCAAGCGCAGACGAAACCGGCCTCGACGAGGGCTTCGTTCAAGAGCCTGGTTGTCTGAATGCGGACGCTCAGCTCGTGAGCGTGGGCCCCCATAGGAGACTCGAGGTGGCGAACGCTGACTGCGGGATGAACACACAGACTTTGCATCTGACATACGATCTTTTCCCAGGCGCCTCTGGTAGATCCGGTCCTACCGCTGAGACAGGTGGCTGGTCGAACCCATCCGAGGTCTTGCATCCGAGGTCTTGCATCCGAGGTCCTGCATCCAAATCGATCGATCGTCCGACGGCCGACAGACTAGACGGACTCATGGAAGACCAGAGAAAAGGATCGGGGTCGGGTTAAGCCGTTGTCGCTCAGCTGCTGGCTGACAGGAGAACGACCGTTGCCATCACCCGCGGCCACCGACAAATCAGACGCCATTGACGGTGTGCTGTGCCTTGCATGAACCTTCTAGGCCCCAGGAGGAATAGGACGACGCAGGAACACCGCCGATCTGATTCGTCGGCCGTGGGCCTCTTAGCAATCGAAGTGACGTTGAGCCATTAGGGCGTCGGCGGGAAGCAAGCCACCTGTGACGACGGGAGGTCTGGGAAATTAAGCACCTGAGCAGGCGTGTGAACCAGGACCACTCGAGGGGCCGACCGAGACATTGTCCCTCCTCAGCCTGGTTTGGCTATTTGCTCTTAGCTCCCAGGCCGTGCCCATTCCTGGCAACACGGCCCATGGGGGCATGAAGCCACCCGCAGTGGTGTTCAGGCTGTCAGAGCTGTCAGGTTGTCTTGTCGCTTGCCTCTCCTGGCGAGACCGTCATTTCACGGTCCAGTCCAATGGGGCCTGTTTCCGCTGTGGACTCGACAACGCGTGATGGAAAAAGTAAGCCTGAAGGGGGCTATTGTCAGTCTTGGGAGGTCTGGGCCACCATCCCCGAGGTTGTTGCTGAGTGAGCCCCTCGTATCCCTTTGGCCCCGATCTGACTTCTGGGGGCATCCAAACGTCCCATCCGGTGCAGAGGCACGCGAGCAGGTAGCAGTTGTCTACTTCTTTTGTCCCCGAGGTTAGTTGGATGTCGCCTTACATGCTTCGTACAAGGACGTCGAGTTTAGGTTCGCCGTTGCAACATTAGTTCCACCTCCACGCGTGAGGCTGGGTTTGATCACTGGAATGCGGGCGGCGTGAGTCTCAGGCCTAGCTGTCAGCACGCACGCCCCATGTTCCCGTCGACGCCGAGACCACCCGCGTCACTCATGTCCGGGGAGACGCTTCTATCGACCTCGGCAAGGCCCTTGGAGGGGACGACACTCGTTTCTCAACGCCGGCGTTATTGACCTTGGCGGCTAGAGACCCGGAAGGATTGCTTATTCTCCCGTGCCAGATATAGTGTCTGATGCGAGCCCTAGCAGGCTGACGGAGTCAATTTTCCATCTGCACCGTCAGCAGAGGGATGACTTCTTTCGATCATGTGGCGGACGTGGCTGCTTTGGTAATTTCGAGTGCATGAGGTGTCGCGACGCGCTGGGAAGCATCAGCACTGTCGCGTCCACCTCGTGAGCCTCCCCCCCCCCCCCCCACTTCGTTCTCGGGAGGGCGTTCCTGTTTTCCGCGGTGACAGAGTCACGAGCCGCTCAGGACTCCTGCCGATACGGGCAGGTCCCAAGAACCTCGCCTGCGGTGTCTACCGCGATCTAGATACTCGCATTTTCAAGTCAAGATGACAGTATCCCACTCCTGCGCTTCACTCACGGCCTCTCCCCTCATGATCCCGTGGACGTAAAGGTCGCCGACGTAACGGTACTTTTTCCAGAACGCCCCCTGCTTGCGCTCGCTTTTGTCATGTTCCTCGTTCAGGCGCGAATTGTGTTCATACGCTTCACCAGGCACCGGGCGCAGGAGAAGTGGAACCCGGCTGCCCTTGACAACCCAGACCTCGTCGTTCACCTCTGCACTCGCTGGCCCGAGCCCCATGTATCTATCCTCCCTTGTGACGAACAGACGCCGTCCTTTGTTGTAATGGAGATACTGCTCTCTGAACCCGAACCCCTCGGGTGGAATGCCGTGGGGAATATCGGCATCATTCTCATGTTTGAGCTTGACGCCTCGCACCTCGAGGACATCCGCTGCGGCGTCCGGAGGTATCCAGATCCTGTAAGGGGGGTTCTCGCAGAATGAAGAGAGTTGTGCGAAGGATGGCAGGGCGCACTCGCCGAATGCGGCGCTGTCGGATCTCCAAATGGCCTCCATATCGTGCACGGCCTTGGCCATCACTGGGTCAGCAAGATCCGGACCGTTCAAGAGCGCGGCCCGGGCCCTAGAAAGTTCAGCGTCGGAGGGAGTGCTGGCCAAGAGGGTGAATGGCCAAAGACGACGACCACGCTGCATCACGGCCTGGACCAATCCGCCGCCAACTTTCATCGAGAGCTGAGACCGGCAGAAGGCCGACTGCTCCGCGCGTGCCAGCAGCATGGCACAGAGCTGGTCGCGGAACTGGCTCGCATATCGAGCCGCTGCTGGCCAGGCGCACGGGGGAGCATACCGATCACGGTCGCCCGTATCGGCGCAGAAGGTACGCCACATTACCTCTGTCCGGGGTTGACCAGTATGTGGGTAGACCTGTGGCAAGGCCAGCACGAGAGAAGGCCACAAGGGGTCGAAGCGTCGCCCCTCTGTCCCAGACCGGTCAGCCGCCAGCATCTCGATGACATCGACTTTCCGTCCCTGGATGGTGAGCTCATCGACGCCACCGCTCGAGCCGCGTTCCCAGTCGAAGCTGGCGCTTCCTTGGCCTGCTGTATGGAAATGGTCTCTCCAGAAGGGGGCCCCTCTAGGGAGGCCGAAGTGAAGCACCCAGCTCGGAAGCCCCTGTCTCACTGGGACGCCTGAGTCCGTCGTTGCTGCGACCCACTCTAGCGATCTCCCTAGCTTTTCATCGTGGAGGACGAACTGCATGACCTGCACGTACAGGTGAGAATACGGCTTGCTATAGTCGACATTGACCTGCGGCGTCTCGGGATGATCCCCGCACATCCCAAGAAGTGCGTATATGTGGTCCCGAGGGTCAAAGCACCGGAAAGTCGTAGTCTGTAGGATCATCTCGAGAAGAGGGATCTTGGCCTCCTTGCCATGGCCGCGCCAGAACCTCCTGGACCTGCCAAACTTCGCTATCCGCTGTTCATACGGTAGCTTGTCGATCTTTGCCCTGTATCTCAGGTCGAACACCAGATGTGCCTCGGTCTCGACTGGGAGACCCTGACGATAGAAGTCGGACGGCGGTATTGGGAACCGCGTCTGTAGGCCGTGCAGTTGGTCCGTTACCATCATGAACTCGTCCCATGGGATGCAGTGCTTGCCTATGAATGCAGCCACCCTGGGCTGGAGGACCATCTCCTGGAGGCACCACATCCGGCGGAAATTCTGGCGGAGGTATAGGGCGGCCAGGCCTGTCCACTCCGCCAGATCGAGAGGTTGGACCCTGGCTTCCTCGTAGGCTCGCACCTGCGACCCAGGTCCTCGAAACGGACAGATGTTGGACCTCGCGAGCGCACCGCCCTTCGCAGCTGGGTAGAGCTTCCCTAGCGCCCGCACCGCGTGGTCTGCAGTGCCATCATCCCTCCCCAGCCAGACCACGCACAGCGCGGCTTGCCTGTATATGCGGTCCATCACGGCGACCTGGACACTCTTTTCCTGGTCATCCTGCTGGTTAATGCACATGGCATCGATCCAGAGTTTTACGCCGTGGTGCTTGTGCTTGCTCTGGACGGCCCTCGACCGGGTTGCGTCGAACGTCTCGATCTCGGCTGCTGTCTCTTTCCAGCTGTGTTGCTCCGCGTGGTCAAGACAGCCCATCCTGTCGTGATCACGTATCTCAATGTTCGCCCCGGCCTCTAGGAGGGCCCTGACCTGTCCCATTCGTCAGCCTTGCCTGATCTGTATCACGACCAGTGAGCGTCGTACTGCTGGCGCGTGGTTCTTGATCGTAGCCAGCGTCAGAGGCGTCCGACCCTTGCTATCCGGGGCGTCGACCGGAGCGCCACCCAAGAGGAGCTCCCTGCGTGGCCTTTTAGAGCAGATCATCGAGCAGGGCTCGGCGGCCGAACAACACGAACCTGATGGTGGAGACGTCGCCATCTGCAGCCGCGGTGTGCAGATCGCTGAAGAAGACACCCTCGCCGTCGAAGATGGTCCTGCTCTTGGAGAACAAGAGAGGGTCGCCTGGTAACTCCTGCAGCGCATCGTATAGATTCCGGCGCACAGACATCACACTGCCGTTGCATACAATCGGGACCAGCCCGGTGTTGTCGTACTCGTCGGCATGATCGGCGTAGTAGTCAAAAGTCCTGCCCCTCGCATGGGGGTTGCCCCAGCAGTACGAGAGGCAGTAATACCTCTCGAGACGTCAACATCGGAAGCCTGCGCTGGTGCTCTGCACCACCCCAGCGACGCCACCGTACGTACCGTGGAATATGCTTATCGAGCTCGTACTCGTGCATCTCCACCCGCAACATGCCGTCGCCCGCTACCGGCAGCACCTGTATCAGCCTGAGGGACGTCGGCCTGGACAATGGCTGGTGCTCGAACGGCTCCGGGACGGACTCTGGCGTGTGGGACGGATGCTCGTTGTTGTGGCCTGAAGCGTCGTCGACCCCGGATAGTCGGGCCCGGGTGACGATGTCACCCACCCCCACCACTTCTCCGGAGGGCACCTGGCATCCCTCCTGCGGGGACATCAAAACCATCTCGTGTTGTCGAGGAGTGAGACGGGCCCAGAGGCCGCCCAGAACGGTGTCGTAGGCCATGGTCTTTCCGTCCGGAATTACGCCATCAAATCCTTGGGGGGTTGGAAAGGTGCAGCACATATACAGTATCCAAGGGCTCGAGACTGCGAGCCTCACGTGTGGTCTTAGTCTGGGTCCCTGTGATGGACGTCGTCGTCGACAGCAGCGCGTCCTGTGCAGCCTCGTCCGCTCCAGCACCTGGTCCGTTTTCGTAACGCATGAGGCTCCCAGGCAGCAGCCTGCCAGCAGCGCGGTGTTCTCCCTCGTCCAACCACATGGCTGACATGACCAGACCGTACCCGGCATGTCACCCACAAGTCGATGATCATTCCCCCGCAGAGACCAACGACGACCGTCCAATTCGCTAATTGGCCGGCCTTCGTTGCTGGTCTGCAGCCTGCGTCCTGTTGCGGTCGTAAGTCGTCTTGGTATCCCCCCCCCCCCCTCCTCCCCCCATCGTACCTTATCCGCGAGCTCGCTGCTGCTGTTGGCCATGGCCCGCCGCCGTCCGGAGCAGTTCCGGGACGTCGCCCCGCTTTTCGTGGAGCGGCATTCGGGACCGGATTCTGCTTGAATGATTTCAAAGCATTAAACGCACAACCTCATAGTTTTTACTAGTTCCTTGTGGTGGCAATGTGGAGTTCGAAGGCATGAGAATAGCTGTCCGCAAATTTGTATACGCACATGTATACATAGGTGCGTGGGTTCGTGTGTCTCAGCGCCCAAAGTGAGCTCCAACTTTATCACGACTATTCGTCCCCGCGAGGTCTTCGAAGACGTCATCTCTCTCATTGTGCACCGTGAAAAGGTCCAGCAAGGGTCACCAAGACTTACATAAGTAAAAATCCCAGATCGAGGGCCGAACAGAACAGAACCACCAGTCCAATCCACCGACCAAGATGTCTGAGGTCATGAAGGCAGTCGGTATGCCCGTCCCCCCTCCCCCTCGCCGTCCATCACCTGCCTACTCACACCCCCCGTTCCCCTCCCCAGACATCAAGGGCGGCAAGGGCCCCGTCTCCTCCATCTACATCAACGATGCGACCCCCAGGCCCGTGCCCTCCCCCCACCAGGCCCTCGTGCGCGTTAAGGCCTTCGGCCTGAACAGGATGGACCTCACCCAGCGCGAGGGCCGCTACCCCCTCCCGCCGCAGGCCGGCCCGATCATGGGCGTCGAGTTCTCGGGCACCGTCGAGGCCCTCGGCAGCGAGGAGCACAGCCGGGGCCTCAGGGCGGGCGACGAGGTCTTCGGCCTGGCCTACGGCGGCGCCTACGCCGAGTACGTCGCGGTGAGCACCCGGATGCTGCTCCGGAAGCCCGCCGGGCTGAGCTGGGAGGCCGCCGCGGGCATCCCCGAGGTGTGGGTCACCGCGGCGCAGGCGGTGCACGTCGTGGGCGGGTTCGACGACCTCCGGGGCAAGAACGTCCTGTGGCACGCGGGCGCGAGCGGCGTGAGCATCGCGGGCATCCAGCTGAGCCGGCGGGCGGGCGCCGCCATGGTCTTCGCGACGGCGGGCGGCGCGGAGAAGTGCGCCTTCATCGAGGGCGAGCTGGGCGCGGACAGGGCGTTCAACTACCGGACCGACGACTGGGCCGGGGGCGTGCTGGAGGCGACGGGCGGCAGGGGCGTGGACCTCATCGTCGACTTCATCGCGGGCGACTACGTCCAGAAGAACCTGGACTGCGCGGCGAGGGACGGGCGTATCGTGCAGCTGGCGTTCATGGGCGGGGCGGTGCTGAAGGAGGTGAATATCATGCAGTTACTGTTCAAGAGGCTGCGCTGGGAGGCGAGCGCGCTGAGGAGCCGCGACGAGGAGTACCAGGGGAGGCTGGCCGACAGGCTGGCCGGGTACGTGCCGGACCTCGAGTCTGGGAAGCTGAAGCTGTTCGTGGACAGGGTGTTCAAGATGGAGGAGATACAGGAGGCGCACAGGCTGATGGAGAAGAACGTCACGAGGGGCAAGATCGTCTGCACCGTTCCCTAAGATCGGAGTCTGATAGGCATCGAGCTCAGGACATACCAACCATCTAAGCACCCAATTGGACAGCTTGTCTCAACCATTGTCCAGCCAGTTCTTGGATAAGGTCCTTCTCATTTCGTCCGTCACAGTCCTGCCTGTGGAGCCGTTTCTATCTCAAACAATCACTTTTCCGGAGCCCCGAACGCCCTTCCCATCCCGGTGATGCCCCCCCCTGGAGTGGTCACAACCCCACAGCAGTGGCCCCTACAGGTCCATCCTTTCGTGTAGGAACCTCTTCTTCCCCTCCCCCTCGCCATACACGGCCGACACGTGCCCCGTGCCCCTGATCTTATACTTGTAGATTGTCAAGCCCTCTAGGCCCACCGGCCCCCTGGCGTGGATCTTATTGGTGCTGATGCCGACCTCTGTGCCGAAGCCGTACCTCATCCCGTCCGCCATCCTCGTCGAGGCGTTCCAGTAGACCCCTGCCGAGTCGACGGCCGTCATGAACCTCTCGGCGTGGTCCTCGGCGGCCGTGAGGATGACGTCGGTATGGTGGGAACCGTGGGTGTTGATGTGCTCGATGGCCTCGTCGAGGCCCCGGGTGGTCTTGACGGCCAGGACGAGCGCGAGATGCTCGGTGTCGTAGTCGGCGTCCCTCGCGTCTTCCACCTGGTCTGCGGCCGAGGGAACGCTGCCGAGGACGGCCGCCTTGCTCCTGGGATCGCACCGCAGCACGACGCCCTTCGCAACCAGCGCCTCAGCCACGGCGGGGAGGACGGTCTCCACCGCGGCCTCCTCGACCAGCAGGGTCTCCAGGCTGTTACAGGCGGCGGGGTAGCTCGTCTTGGAGTCCACGACGACACCGGCGGCCATCTTGGGATCCGCACTGGCCTCCAGGTAGGCGGCACACAGCCCATCCGCGTGCCCCAACACCGGGATCTTGGTGTTGGCCTTGACGTACCGCACCAGCTCGTTGCCGCCCCTCGGGATCACCAGGTCGATAAAGGCATCCAGGTCCAGCAGCTGGGGGATGACGTCGCGGGTGGTGACCAGCTGCACCGCCCCGTTCGGCACGCTGCACGACTCCAGGCCCCGCGAGATGGCCTCGCTGATGGCCACGAACGACTCGGTGCTCTCCTTGCCGCCCTTGAGGATGGCCGCGTTGCCGCTCTTGATGGCCAGGGCGGCGATGTTCGCGATGACCTCGGGCCGGGCCTCGAAGATGACCAGCAGCACGCCGATGGGGCACGTCAGGCGCTCCAGGACCAGGCCGTCGTCCAGCCGCGTGCGGAGGGTGACGACGCCCAGCGGGTCGCCGAGCCCCCGCACGTCGAGGACCCCCTTCAGCATGTCGCCCCACCTGCCCGGCCGGCCCAGGTCGAGGCGCGACACGAGGGACGCGGCGAGCTGGCCGGCGGCGGCGGCGCCGCGGGCGGCGTCCACGTCGCGGGCGTTGGCGGCCAGGATGGCATCGCGGGACGAGGCGAGGGAGGCGTGGATGGCGGTCAGGGCCTCGTTGCGCGCGCTCACGGGGAGCGTGGCCAGGTAGTGCGAGGCCGACTTTGCGGCGCTGGCGGCCTCGTGGGGGGTGGCGCTCGTGAGGGACATGGTTTTTCGTCCCCTTCTTTTCCTTTTCCTTTTCCTTTGATGTTTGTGGTGACCCAGAGTCGCTGAGTTGGGCAGGACTGAAAGGGTCTCCGGATGAGATATTAGGGCGAACACAAGGCTAGGGCGCGGATTCTGCAGTGTTTTGCATATATGGTCAAGCCACGGATGGCAGCCGGGTTGTGGAATTTGGTGAGAGTCGAGACTGGTGAAGCCGGGAGTCACGTTCGTTTCTTCGAGATCGGAGCCGCCTCCCGATCAGGTGTATTTTGAACCATCTTCCCGCCAGCTCTGGGAGTCATGCTGACCCAGGTCATGACATTCAATGCATACGTAGGGACACCTCCGCAGGAGAATGTCCACGAGGTAACAATATATCATGTAGGGTTCACGCTGGATATCTGCCGTGACGGCGGCCTTCACCGTCGCCTTGTCCGGCACCGGCGGTCGGGACCTTATCGGCGATACTTAGACCAGACTACCCTAACCCTCACACATACAAATACTTGTAAGCCCCAGTTTGTATCTTCGTGGGCTTATTATGTTTGGCCCCTCTCCACTTCTCGCGGAGCCGTACCACGGCAACGTGTGCCGTGAGTGCAGACGGCGGCCGAGGACAAATATGCTCTCCCCGCTTGTTCGGTCCGTATAACATGCGTATGGTTACTGGCGGTAGCGGGTTTGCTCAGCGGGCGGCTCGGGAGAGGAAGGCCACGGTTCACAGCGCCCAGACCTCCGTGATCCTTCGTATGGCGAGATGCCTGTCATTCCGTAGACGTGCATGTCCTGACCAGGGGAGAGAAGGGATTGTTCGGCTGACCGAGTCACTGGAACCTTTTGTCAGCCTGGAGATCTGATTAGTGGTTACGGAGGTTCTGTGCTTTTACATACGGGCGGTGGAAGACAGGCCGAGTACTAAGTACGTATCCATAGTAATATGTATTGCCGTGTAAGTAGTAGACCCGGTGCGGGAATCCCAAGGCCAGTCGGTGCCGTTTTTGCCGAAACTCCAATCATGACCAAGTACCGCTTCGATGTTACCCCCCCCCCCTCCTCTCAAGCCACCGCTCCCCGTTCGGACCAAGTCTCTTCGATCCTGCATAGCAAGGGGGACAACTTAACGCCCTCCCCTCCCCCCTCCCCTTCGTGGCAGGTGAGAGCTCGCCGGGGTCGACTAGTCAGGTTGAATCGCGAGACGCGAGACGCACAGCCGCCGATCAACACCGCCGGGATGGGTTTATCTGTGGGTGGAGAGGGAAACCGGCCCAGCAGCCTCGGCCGGTACAGGATGTATGGAGCCAAGGGCGCTCAGGAAGAATTTAGGTGGGTCGTCGACCCGTACGTTGGTGCGGAAGGCTCGTCCTGATGCAGCACGGGGCTTTGCCTGGTCCAGTTGTGCCTTATTCCCGTGCTCGTCTACCGATTTACGTCTTTGGAGGATGGTCCATTTTATTTTTCGTCTCATCTTTACCTTGCTCTGCCCTCTCGCCTTCCGCCCTTGCGTGTATCCGCCTCATCTGGCCGCCACGACACAAACATACCCCGTGAGCGCATTGTCCGTGAACCACGGCCCTCCCTGCCTCACTCTGACCATCTCAGAAGCATTCGGATCTAGGAGCACAGAGGCGAGGGGACCGCTCTGAGGGATTTCCACACCCCCGGTTTGCCGGGAAACCGGATCCCGGTGTGCTAATATGGCTCCCGGCCAAGAGAAAAATGACGGCAACGCCGCCGGTCAGAACCACCCCGGCGCCGGAAAGTTGGAGACAGACCAGCGGGATCAGCATCATGAATCACTTCCCAACCCGGAGGAGAGCGACACCGACACGGTATCTCACCATGACGGTAACATTGACGGTGATGACGAGGATGAGAAGTCAAGAGCCTCAGTCGACGAGGCGGAGGAGCACCACGACCCTGAGCCCGTAGGCTCCGAAGGCCTCAACACCGGCGTCCTCATAGATCCAGAAACCCTAGCGGCCCAAGGCCGGACGCATTCCCGCGCCTCGTCGACCCGGTCGAGGCCCTTGGCTGTCGTCCCGCGGACCAAGAGGAGAGGTCTCTTCGCCACATTTGTCCTCATCCCTGAGGTCGAACGACCGTATGACTACTCCAGAAAGACGAAGTGGACTATCACTGCGATCGTGGCCCTGGCCGCTGCTGGCGGCCCTATCGGGTCGAACATCATGTACCGTATGTGGCGACTTTTTTGCCCGTTTTCCTCTTTCTTCCCCCCCAAACCAATGGCTAAGAGCCGGCTGCATTGTGTGTGTGTGTGTGTTGGGGGGGGGGGGGATGACTTATCCTGACTTCCGTGGCTAACACGTTAAACAGCCGCCCTGGGTGACATATCTCGGGATTTGCATACCACTGAAACTATCGTCAACATGACGGTGGCTTTCTACATGCTCGCCATGTCCATCTTTCCCCTGTGGTGGTGAGTCGATGTTGGCCCTCTTGGCTACCCGGGATTCCTTGCTGACACCGAAACAGGTCATCCTTCTCTGAGACTCTCGGCCGGCGGACGGTTTATATCATATCGTTCGGTCTCTTCGTCGTCTTCTCCGTATTGAGTGCCGTGAGCACCAACATAGGGATGCTCATCGCCATGCGGATCCTCGGTGGTGGTGCTTCAGCCTCTGTCCAGGCCGTGGGGGCGGGAACGATCGCCGACCTGTGGGAGGTCTTTGAGCGGGGCAAGGCAATGAGTGCGTACACTCCGGTGCTCCATCCCCCCCATGAACCCCTGACTGACCGTGTTGTGCCAGACACCTTCTACCTCGGGCCCCTCCTCGGGCCCCTACTGGCACCAATCATCGGTGGAGCCCTGGCCCAGGGTCTCGGCTGGCGAAGCACGATGTGGTTCCTCGCGATCTTCGGCGGTCTCAACTTCCTCAGCCTCCTTTCCCTCCTCCCCGAGACCCTCGCCAGGCGCAAGCCCCTCATCCCGCCCGCCCCGGCAGGGGAGGACCTCAACCGCACCAGCAGCCTCGGGCGCGTGTCCACGCGCCAGTCCGTCGCCCTCAAGACCAAGAGGGGCGCCATGGTCCTGCGCAAGGCCCTCATCGACCCCCTCGACTGCATCACCTACCTGCGCTTCCCGGCCATCGCCCTGGTGGTCGCCTTCGCGGCCATCACCTTCGCCTCGCTGTTCATCCTCAACATCTCCATCCAGTCGACCTTCGCCGTCGCGCCGTACGGCTTCTCGACCATCGTCATCGGCCTGCTGTACATCCCGTCCTCGCTGGGGTACTTCCTGGCGTCCCTCTTCGGCGGGCGGTGGGTGGACCACATCATGAAGCGGGAGGCGCTGAAGGCGGGGCGGTACGACGAGAAGGGCAAGCTCATCTACCGGCCCGAGGACCGGCTCAAGGAGAACGCCTGGATCGCGGCGAGCATGTTCCCGCTCGCGCTGATCTGGTTCGGGTGGTGCGCCAGCTTTGGCGAGTTCTGGCTGGCGTGCATGATCCCCAACTTCTTCTTCGGCGTGGGCAGCATGCTGGTCTTCGGCGCCGTCACCACCATGCTGACCGAGTTCATGCCCAGGCGGTCGAGCAGCGGCGTGGCGCTCAACAACTTCGTGCGGAACATCTTCTCCTGCGTGGGCATCATCGTGACGCAGCCGCTGCTGGACGCCATGGGCGTCGGGTGGCTGTGCACCATGGTGGCGCTCTTCGCGCTCGTCAGCGGGAACATGTGTATCTACCTCCTGTCGAGGTTCGGCGGCAGGTGGCGCAAGAGCATGGACGAGGCGGTGGGGGTCGGGGGGAGGACGGCCAGGTGAGACACAGGGGCGGAACTAAAGGGGTTCACGAGTCCAACGAAATGTATGCTCTTGTCTTCTTTTTGCATTAGCGATGGGTTTCCTGGGGAATTGGCGGGCATCTCACAGCGTGGGAGCTTCATAGCTTCGGAATAACGCTCATCGGAACGCTGGTTTTCCGAGTCCAGAACCCGTTGTCTGGCCATACCACCGACCTCAAGTGTGTCCCCTTAGATTCGGAAATGTAAAGGGTAGTTGACATCTGTCAAACGACCGAGGGCCGCGTCCGCAGTGTCTGCTCCTGCTCTGCCACGAGCCAATAACTCCCGGGTATTAACCAACCAGGTACCTGAAGTAATACTAACATAGTCTCGCCCTCAAGGGCCTGGTCCATGCGCCAAGTCGTGCTTGGGATCAAGCTGTTACCGGTCTAAACGGACGGCTTCTGCCCCCCCCCCCCCCAATGAATCATTGTGAGGCCGAAAGCGAACTAAGCTTGACATCATGTTCAAGATCCTAATTGTTACTTTGATTGGACAAGTGGTCAAGTGCAATCTGCTGTTTTATATCACTCTGATGACCACAAGCTGACAGGCTGGATACCTACCTGGGGACTCCATCCACATCATTCATCTTCATGATCAACCTCCATCCCGTCTTTGACAAGACAAGGTTGTGGAACGACACAATGTGCACTGTAACTTGAATGCTATGAGTTTTGAAGATGTAAAGCTTCTAGTTCTCAAGTGCCAACAATATAGCTATTCCTTAATTTGTCTTCAGGTAGGTATTCGGGCCTAAGCCTTGTGAGATCTGTGAATGGCTGCAAGGGTTGAAAAGTTGCCCAGGCACACGCAAGGAACAATACAATTCGACAAGACACAAGAGCAAAGTACATTCACCATGGAATCTTTTCTGATGAGCAGAAGCTTTGACCCAAGGTGTTAAGATGATACTAAGACCGAAGATATTTGTCTCGCTGATTATTACTACAGCAGGAATGGACTCCAGTAATTACCCTGGGGAGGGGATGTCTTGATGGCACTCTGATACTTGATTGCCTAGGAAAGCCCAATGGTCTTCACAGTGCGGCAACACATAAAATACCTCGATCATGACTTAATATCTCGATAAAGGTTTTGCTGGCCCTTGTGGCCTGAAGAGAGGCATCCCCCACAGAATCATCAACTTCCATGTTGCCGTCCGGGGGGGCGGACCCGGGGATTCGGGGGAACGGATTAGCCGTGCCAGCCTCCCGAGGTCAAAGACGGCCGCAGCGTCCTCCTGCAGGGGAGGTCGTGATCGTCGTCGGAAGTGCATCTTGCATCTTCTCGGTAGGATTTCATCATTGGCGATTTTTACCTCTCGTATGTCCTGAGTTGATAAATATCTGGTTTCAGCAAGGGCACGCAAGTAAGGTATAAGAACCGTGATTACCCGCTTCCCAACCTGACCGCCTTGCCTAGTTTACTATACACGTACGTAGGAGGTGAGACATCACAACTACGTCTCATCGGGAGATACTGCACTTTTCTGTTATATTCCCTCGCTCGTCTCGTTCTCACAAGTAGCAACAATGTCTCACCCTCAGGAGGTACTCTACGCCTCCTCCCTCCAGTCCCCAGAAGCCTTCTGGGCACACCAAGCCTCGCGGCTCCACTGGCACAAGAAGCCATCCACTATCCTCAGGAGGTACACAAAGACCATCCCCGGGTCGGAGACCTCCCACGAGCACTGGGAGTGGTTCCCCGACGGCGAGATATCGACCTGCTACAACTGCGTGGACCGCCACGTCCTCGCCGGCCACGGCGACTCGCCGGCCGTCTTCTACGACAGCCCCGTCACCGGCACCGGGCAGCGCATCACCTACTCGGAGCTCCTGGCGGAGGTCGAGACGCTCGCGGCCGTCCTGCGGGACGAGGGCGTGCGCAGGGGGGACGTCGTCCTCGTCTACATGCCCATGATCCCCGCCGCCATCGTCGGGCTCCTGGCCGTCTCGCGCCTCGGCGCCCTCCACGCCGTCGTCTTCGGCGGGTTCGCGCCGCGCGCCCTCGCCCAGCGCATCGACGCCAGCCGGCCCAGGGTCGTCCTGACGGCGTCGTGCGGTATCGACGGGAACAAGCCGCCCATCCCGTACAGGGAGTACCTGGAGGAGGCCGAGCGCCTGGCGGAGTGGAGGACGCCGAGGACGCTCGTCTGGCAGCGGCCGCAGCTGGAGTGGCACCCGCTGAGGAGGGAGGCCGGCGAGAGGAGCTGGAACCGGCTGGCGAGGAGCGCGGCGCTGAGGGGGAGGAGGGTGAAGGAGTGCGTGCCCGTGAAAGGGACCGACGGCGTGTACGTGATCTACACGTCTGGCACGACGGGGCTGCCAAAGGGCGTGGTGAGGGAGGCGGCCGGGCACGCGGTGGGGCTGGAGCTGAGCGTGAGGCAGATGTTTGGGCTGCAGGGGCCAGGAGACGTGGTGAGTCCTCGCGAGATATCAGAACCCGCATCCACCCCGACCCCGCGGGCAACAGGATATGCTGACACAAAGCCTACGCGCGGAGATGGCCTGCTTCAGCGACATAGGGTGGGTGGTCTCTCACAGCTATACCCTGTACGGGCCCCTGCTCGTCGGCGCGGCCACCGTCCTGTACGAGGGCAAGCCGGTCGGCACACCCGATGCCAGCGCCTTCTGGCGCATGATACAGGAGTACAAGGTCAACGCCATGTTCACAGCACCCACTGCCCTGCGTGCCATCCGCAAGGACGACCCGGAGAACGAGCACCTCACGCGCATCGGCGGACAGGGCGGGCTCAGGTCGCTCAGGGCGATGTTCCTGGCGGGCGAGAGGTCGGAGCCGGCCATCGTCACCATGTATAAGACACTCTTGGGCAAATACGGGGACCAGGCCGTTGGCGGCGCGAAGGTTATAGACAACTGGTGGAGCTCAGAGTCCGGCTCGCCCATATCCGGGATCTCCATGGCCCCCCACGTGGTCCAGAACGCCCCGGCGGCACCACCCCTGGGTATCAAGCCCGGAAGTGCTGGGAAGCCCATGCCAGGGTTCGACGTGCGGGTGGTGGACGATGGCGGGAACGAGCTCGCGAAGGGCAAGATGGGGAATATCGTGCTGAGGATGCCGCTTGCGCCGACTGCGTTCCGCACCTTGTGGGAGGACGAGGAGCGGTTCCACAGGGGCTATCTCAAGAGATTCGATGGAAGGTGGTTGGACACGGGCGATGCTGGAATTGTGGATCAAGACGGTTATGTTCACATCATGGCAAGATCAGGTGGGTTGCTTCCCCCCAGCCTCGATGAGAAGGAATCGGCTAGCTGACCCCTGCTCCAGACGACATCATCAACGTCGCAGCACACCGGCTGAGCACTGGTATGTCTGCTCCCCTGACTGGACAATGCCCTAATCACTGGCTGAGACTCCTCTAGGCACACTCGAGCAGGCCATAACATCGCACCCACAGGTGACAGAAGCCTGCGTAGTGGGCATACCGGACGCGATGAAGGGCCAGCTCCCCTTCGCCTTCGTTCTCACGCCACCCTCCTGCGGTCTCGACGATGCCAGGCTCCTGTCGGAGATCCAGCAGCTCGTCCGCACGCAGGTCGGCCCCATAGCCTCACTCGGCGGCATGATCCGGACCAAGTCGGATGCCAAGCCCATCATCCCGAAGACAAGGTCGGGGAAGACCCTGCGGAGGGTCCTGCGCGAGTTGTTGGAGAACGGTGTCCATGGCGAGTTTGACAAGACCGTGAGCGTCCCTTCCACGGTCGAGGACTCCAGTGTCGTGGAGACGGCGAGCGGCGCAGTGCGTGCGTATTTCGAGCACAAGGGGGATACGCATAAGGCTATCGAGGGCAGGGCAAAGCTGTGATCACCCTGCTAAGCTGATTCTGGAGCATCTTGCTAGTTAGAGTCCCGTCAGGTGCTGAGGAGAGTGTTGCTTAAATCCGACTGCACTGCTCTGATGTGAGATTTCGCACGTAGGCAACGAATTCATGGGACGTTGGAGATCCCCAGACACCTCGAGGACATCCAAGAACCCCGCCGTTACTTACGACCTCTTTGTGTAGCGGATTCTCTTGGTGTGCTCCATTTCCTAGGGCTGGTAGGCTGCTGTCATATGTGGCATGGCATCGGCGTCGGCCCGGGGGATTTGGCTGGTCGATGATTGAAGAGCTTTATGCGCTGCGGCTTTAGGCAGGCCGTTGGACATGCAAGGTTCTACAAGTGGGGTCACAGCGTTTAAAAACCGCCCAAATGTAAAAACTCCAAGATGCGGCGAGGCTATATTATCACCGTCCAACATCGGTCCCAAGGTTGATGAGGCAGGGCCGTTACAACCAGTGTCCAAAGCCTGATCACTAACATAGTAGCCATGCTGGACCCATGGACCATCATCGGAACCACTTCCGCGGTTTTGAGCTTTGCTCAGTTCGCTGGGGACGTTCTATATCCACTGCGTGGAGCATCTACGATTCCACGACCGGCAGCACAGATGGAAACCGATGCCTTGAGGAGGTCACCATTGAGCTGAAAAAGCTGATGGGCAGACTGCCCCTTAACGCCCCAGGATCCACTGGGCGGCCATCTCGCGTGGAGCAGAGCCTTGTCAGGGTGGTGAGGAAATGCCACGAGCTCGGGAGCGAGATCCTTGAACTGCTGGAGAAGACGAAAGCAGGCAAGAGAAA
This sequence comes from Endothia cerciana, assembly GCA_026119935.1. Taxonomy (NCBI): domain Eukaryota; kingdom Fungi; phylum Ascomycota; class Sordariomycetes; order Diaporthales; family Cryphonectriaceae; genus Endothia; species Endothia cerciana. Next base: position 1,561 of record JALRMH010000091.1, on the reverse strand, counting down.
GTCGCCCAGGGAGGCTGCGAGAGAGCTGGCATGGCAACGGTATGGAACAAATCTACAGTCAAAGAGCCACGCGAACGATGGCAGCTCTGCACAACCCAGCTCAATACTCATCTTCTTACTGTCTCGAGGTATGCTTTTGAACATGCACAGACTCACTTTGCTATCAACATTCTAAACGAGAATACAGCTCTACTACCGGAAAGAGTCTCGAAAAGCTTTGGGCCAACCCAGAGTCAAACTCGCATGCTTCTACTAACACTTCATGAACACCTCGACACACTCAAGACGAGCGGAATTCTAGAGGCCCAACCTCTTGGCTCCCTCAAGGACATCCTCAACAGCTCTGTTTCTATCCTTGGGGATAGAAACCGTGGCAGTATCTTGGAAAGCCTGTACTGCGATCAAATGGATGCGCGAATGAAACAAGTGGATGAGGCGGAGATGGGTACTTTCCGATGGTGCATCCGGGACCCATCCATCCCAAAATGTCACCCAAACCTCAGAATGTCTTTCAAAGACTGGCTCGGCAGCGGACAGGGCATCTCCCATATCACAGGGAAGCCAGGCAGCGGGAAGTCGACAATCATGAAGCTCATCGACCAGTCGACCGAAACACAGAACCAACGGCAGGAGTTCCCGGGCGGGAAGCGTCTCATACGAGCCAGTTTTCATGCCTGGAAAGCAGGAAATGATTTGCAGAGGCAATTTGAAGGCATGGTACGGACACTTCTGCATTGCATCCTCAAACAGGCTCCGGAGTTCACACCCAATGTCTTCCCTCAATTTTGGGACCCATATAAGTTCTCCCCGTTCCAACATACTCAATCAACCAGGTTGGCAATCTCATTCGCCGAAACCCTCTCGGCATTTGAGGATATCATTTCGGACAAGGCCGTGGGACAGCGATTCCGCTTCTTCCTCCTCATCGACGGCTTAGATGCGTTTGAGGACCCGAGGGAAAAGCACACCCATCTGGTGTGTTTCGACTAAACAACTGGGTCAGCGCGAATAAGGATCTCAAGGTTTGCGTCTCTAGCCGTGAAGACAATGCCTTCATGGACGGTTTCGCCGCTGATCAGAGACTGAGGTTACATTTTGTTACTAAAGAAGATACCTGGGCATTGGTCCAAACCCGACTGATGCGACATCCTCGATTTGCAGCAGCCGCTAAGAGAGACTGTGATCAGCTTGTCTCGACAGTTACCTGGAAAGCCCAAGGGGTCTTCCTCCGGGTCATGTTGACCGTCAACGAGATATGGGACGACTTAGACGTCCGAGCTTCTTTCAACGACATATATGAGACCGTCGACAAGCTACCGAGAGATCTGGAGGTGTTCTTGGGTTGTATCTTCGCTTCAATCCGTCCAGCATACCGCGCTGAATCCTATGCCATCTTTTCACCCGTGACGTTCATCCAGTCCAATGCTCTGCAGATAAGGGATGTTCATTTGGGGGGGGGGGGGGGGGAAGTGTCCACCTTGTTCCTGTTTTATTTCGTGCAGAACAAAATTTAGAACGCGAAAACCGCAACGACCAGGGTCAACCACGACATGGACCCTAC
>JALRMH010000090.1:0-42044 GCA_026119935.1 Endothia cerciana | reverse complement strand
AAAGATACTACGTTGATTTATAATGCTTAGAAATCAACTGTAAGATAGAATACTCTAAAATAATAGCTTACAACTATATATAGTAAGCTTCTCTCCTACCTAGAAGAAAGAAATAGAAGAAGCAACACAACTAACAAGATAATCAATAAGACAACCAACAACAACAACAATATATCAACTACAACACCTACTCTACTATATTCTTTAAAGTGATTCTATATCTTTAGCTTATTATATAAGCTATTTTCTTATATATTCCTCTATCTGTTATTTATATCAAATAACCACTTATTTATTATCTTATATATTTAAAGCCTTCTTTCTTAAGTGCTTCTTAGTAACTGAATCCGATCCTTTGCCTTTAATTGCAACCTTCTCTGTAGGTACAGCTTGTTCCTAAAAGATCTAGTTAGTAGTCTAATTAATTTGAGAATTATATTTCTTAAGCTAAAGAAGTCTTATAATTAGTTTATAATGTGCTGTATCTATAATATTTAATATAATAAAAGTTATACATCTTTAGATTAAAACAGATAGATAATTAATCTCTTTATCGATTACGCTTTAATTATACGCAATTAGTTATCCTTTTATAATACTAAGTTGATAGAGTTTTTCCTTCTAATGCTATTATAATTATACTTTATTAATAATTGCTAGTGAGATGAAGTTTCCTTAAGCGCTACTATTTAATAATACGCTATATCTCTTTCTGTTGATATAAGCATTTAATTTTATATATATATAGTTCTTTTCTATAATATATAGAGACCTTTAAGCTCTGATTGTCTATAGTCTTATTATAAGCGATCCTTTCCTTTTAGAGATTCCCTTACTCTATAAGCTGCTCTCTAAGCTAGCTTTCTAGCCTATTATTAGCTGTGCTTGCATTATTTTTTATCGTTCTAATATTTATACTAGTTCTGAACTTTGTTATAAATATAGATAGTATAGTCGGTTATCTTACACTACTATTATTTAATTTTCTTATCAATATATTCTCTAAAGCAGTTATCTAGCAATCTAATATAAGCGTTATTATATTTCCTATTAAAAACTTCCTTGAATTATAAATAGAGTTCTTTAACTATTTGAATAATTTAGCTTTATTCTCTAATCAGAAACTACTTATATTTCACCTTTTCTATAAAATATATCTTATAACTATAGTATATATATGAAATCTATATAAATTTATAGTAGTTTCTGTGAATTAGGCTGATTTTAAAATCTTCTAGCTATTTAGCATTAATATTCTAGATAAGTACTATAGTAAAGAGGTTCCTGAGATTAAGTCTATATACTATATATTCAATCCTTGATTCTAGAGTGATCTATCTTTAGTTTAACTCTTAATTATAAGTTTTTTCCTTATTTGTAGTACCTTTATCCTCTGTTCTAAGAGTAATAAGTTCTAGTAATTCGTCTAGTTATCAGTTTTAAGAGTTTTCTTCCTTTATAGTTTCTATAACTGCTTAGGATAAAAGGCGTTCTTTATAGTAGGCTATTAAGTATAGTCCTAAGTCTTTATCTCTAAGTTCTTAAATCTTCCTTTTAAGTTTCTTCTCAAAAGTACTAGAATAGTCTGAGTTGTTATTATCCAGGACTATATTATAGATCAGGCCTTTTCTGCCTATTACTAGTTATTATGCTTTCTTAAGTGCTTTAGAAAACTATCTTAAACCTTCTTTCTTTAAAAAGTATATTAAGCATTTATTATTATAGCAAGATATCTAGTTAAAGCATCTGTAATTATTAACAGGGTTTAACACTTACTCTAATAAGATGTTTTTACTCAGATAATTAAATTCTTATTATTAGAGGATATTCACCTATTATCCTTCTTAAACTAATTGCTATTATAGCTTTTTAAGTTATTTATATTCTTTTATAAAATATTTATACTTTCTATAATTAAAGCACTTTATACTACTACTTAGTCTTTTTATAAATTAATAGTTTACTATATCTAGTTTTATTAATTTAGTATAAGTACTTCTACTCTATATTATACTCTAGCGCTAAGTTCTACTTTAATTCTTAAGTTAGAACTTCTTATTAGTATTAAGTAGTAAGTGCTATATTAATTAGCTTCCTCTCTTTTTAGATTCCTCTATTTATTATTTATAAAGATAGTTATTAATCTTAATAGCTATATTTATAAATATTATAAAATCCTTTAGCTAATCTTATTTAGAGATTTCATTCTTAATTTTATCTTTAAGTCCTTTATAATAGTATTTTATAAGGTTTTTATCTTTCTATAGAAGTTGTGCTGCAAATTATTTAAACTAGATTATATAAGCTGATGCTAATTTAGTTTGTTTAAAGTCTATTAATTATTAAGCTATTATATGTTCTTTATTAAAGTTACTAAAGGTTTCCTTAAGAGCTTTCTTAAAGCTTATAAAGGAGTTGAATATTTCCTTAGTGTTTTTAGCGCATGCATTAAGGTTGTTAGCGTGTTTTAGATAGTCGTAGAGAAAAGGTTCGTACTAGATAAAAGCGTCCTTTTCAAAGCAAGTTCTAGCAAGAATAACCTTCTCTGATTCTATAGTAAATTAAAAAGCATTATATAAAAAGTAAACCTTATAATAGGTAAAGTATCCTTAAAGAAGTTTCTAAGTGCTATTATATATAGCTAGCTTATTTATTTTATAGCTTTTATTACTAATTATAATAAAGGCCTAAGTGCTATACTAAATCTAGGCTTGCTAAGTCTGAATAATATCTTCTTGCTGCTGTTAGTGCAGCTGAAGTTGTTTAATATGCTGAGTAAGCTAGATTACTTATTAAACTAATTCCTCTAAAGTTAGCTGCGCGCTGTGTAAAGACGAGAAGAGGGTTCCTAGAGCTATTATATTTCTATACTATTTAAAAGATTAATACTAAACTATTCCTGAATAAGAGTCGTTAAAATATAATAAGCACTATAGTAATCTAGGGATTTCTTAAATACTGATTAAGTTTATACTAACAAGAGTAGTGTTAAGTAGAAACCTGTGAAATATAGAAATACACTAAGTAATATATGCAAGTATTCACTACCTTTAAAGCTTCTAAATATATATATACTTAGAACTTAGATTAATAACTAAAGAGCACTATAAGATCTATCTGACTATAAGAAATGTTTGTTCTTATATACTCTGCTCTTCAGGTCTGAATATCTAGACTATATGCTGATTTTATATAGTTATTTCCTAAATATATCAACTATATCTATAGTTAATATAGTCGCTTGTAATCTTAACTCTAGGTTATATAATTGTAACTTGTATCCTTTTTAAAATGAGTGTTGAATCTTTTATTTTAAAAGGTTTACTCTAGGTAGTTTTGCTTACTGCACTTGTTATTATAACTTGCATGTTAGATAGGTTATAACAATTAGGCTGATTCTAGAGTCTTCTAGCTATTTAATATTAATATTTTAAATAGATACTATAATAAAAAGGCCTTTGAGATTGAGTCTATATATTATATACTCAATTTTTAATCCTAAAGTAATCTATCTCTAGTCCGAGTCTTGATTATAAGTTTTCTCCTTACTTGTAGTATCTTTATCCTTTATTCTAAGAGTAATAGATTCTAGTAATTTATCTAGTTATCAGTCCTAAAGGGTTTCCTTCTTTATAGTGTTTATAACTACTTAGAATAAGAGGCGTTCTTTATAATAAGCTATCAGATATAGTCCTAGATCTTTATTTCTAAGTTCTTGAATTTTCTTTTCAAGTTCCTTCTTAAAAGTGCTAGAACAGTCTAAGTTATTATTATCTAAGACTATATTATAGACTAGGCTCTTTCTGCTTATTACTAATTATTATGCTTTCTTAAGTGCTTTAAGAAACTATCTTAAGCCTTCTTTCGCCGAGAGGTATATTAAGCATTTATTATTATAGCAAAACATCTAATTAAAGCGTTTATAGTTGCTAATAGAGTTTAACACTTGCTCTAATAAGATATTTTTACTTAGATAATTAAGTTCCTGTTATTAAAGAATATTTACTTATCGTCCTTTTTAAACTAGTTGCTAATATAGCTTCTTAAATTATTTGCATTCTCTTACAAAGTACTTATACTTTCTGCAATTAAAGCATTTTATACTGCTGCTTAGTCTTCTTATAAACTAATAATTTACTATATCTAATTCTATTAATCTAATATAAATACTACTACTTTATACTATGCTTTAATACTAGGTTCTATTTTAGTTTTTAGATTAAAACTTCCTGTTAGTATTAAGCTATAAGCGCTATATTAGTTAGCTTCCTCCCTTTTTAGATTTTTCTATCTATTATTTATAGAGTATTAGAACACCTATTATATAAGCCTAGCAGAGTTACAATAATATAGCGAGAACAAGCTGTCTGATTAATAGCTGCTAGGTGTCTGTTAGTATAGAGACTGATTCTTATAGTGTAGAAAGAACTAGTGTGTCGAGTTGCTAGCTATTTGAAGGGGAATAGCTTGTACACTGCTAACGCTGTTATCCGCTAGCACTATAAGCTACTAGCGCTGTTATTGTGATAACTATCCCCCCTTTATAATAATACCTAGCCTTAGATGTTAGCGCTAAATATAGGTCTACCCTACTAGTGCTGTCACGATTGCTTTTCGCTACTAGTTTGTCTATAAAGACCTAGCATACTACTATCGTTAAAATGCGTAGGCTTCTCTTCTTTCCTCACTACTACAACCTCCTAAGACAAGCACTAATTGCCCGCTGCCCCCCTCTATCACATCTCTCGCGCAGCGCCACAGTATCTCTTGTCCTGCTATCAGCTACACCCTTTACAGTCCCTAGCTACGTTACTATATCTTATCGCCCTTTATTACTATGCACTATGCTGCTGTCTCGCCTGTGCTACAATACCTCCTTGTCGCATAATGCATGCTGCTTACTCGGAGGCCTCTACTCAGGCAGACCTTTAAGTAGTCTTGCGCTTAGTATGCTTAAAGTGTGCTATTATCATAGAGTATAAGTGTGTGCTTATAGCTAAAGCGCTACTGCATATCACCTGCTCCTTCCTGAACACATCGTCTACAGCCTGCAACGTTTGTTTATCTAATAATAAGGTCTGCTAGCAGGTAGGTTGCGTGTATCCTTTATTTATCCTGCATATTGCGTCTAACATGCGTTCTAGTACTTTATTAATATATAAAGGACTTTATAGTATCTGCTAGCCTTTTTATAGTTAAAAGCAGACTTCTAGAAAGAGTCTGCCTATACTACTATAAGTTTAGTATGCTTCTTTAATAATAAAGATTGCTTGCTAGTTGCTAAAGCTTAGTATTACCTTATTATTATATTTCTAGTATCTTGCTTAGCTTATATATTAGAGTAGGACCTAACTAGTAATAAGAAGCTATCTATAAGAGCTTATTAAGCTTATATATAGTTCTGCAACTATTATCTAGGTATTTAGCTATAAAAGCTAGTACTATAGTACAGCTTTAAAAGCATAAGTTATTAATAACCTGCTAGCATTACTATAGCGCTTAATAAGCTAATTATTAATATATAAGGCTATCTTTAATAAGGCTATATTATTACTACTATACTTTAAGCCTAGTAATATAAGTTATATTACTTAGTTAGTTATAGTATTAGAATATTATAATACTCTAAAGGAGGTAGTTACTACTTATAAAGGTAGCGAGGACTTACTAAATCTAACTTTAGAGGAGCAGGTAGTAGCTAGCGCTACTGTGCTAATACTAGCTTAGTTAAAGGCTCTTAACGCTTTCCTGTTCGACCTTGCTCTGATTCATTAGGGTAAGTTGTTTGCAGGTTAGCTGTAGGCTAAAAGCAAAGAGGTTGCAAGTTGCTTAAAAGACAAAGGCGCGAATCGCTAAGGAAACAGGGTTAGGGAAGCAACCTAGCTAGAGTACAAGCAAGAGGATATAGCGTTTTGATAGCTAGCAGTAGCCGAGTAGGTGGGTAAGCACTAAATAGCAAAAGAGCTAGCTTTCCTAACTTAACTAGTGCTAGTGACACGTCCTTGTATCTCTTTCTGATTGCTATAGCCTTGTCAGCAACTTATATGCAAGTCGCTGCTCTGCAAGGCTTATTCTTCTTAAGTTATCGCTAGAGGAATTGCTTCACTTTTTAAAGAGCATTCCCTAGATAGTCCTTAGGTTCCTAGGTATTATACTCTGATAGCTATCCTGACTATTTAATAAGGTAATGCGTGTTGCTGTTAAACATCCGATAATCTACTATTTCTTCTACTTCTTATTCTTTATTATTAGCAAGGTCAGGCATAATTAGTAGGTCTTGAGGAGCCTGACCCTATTAGATCTTTTATAATTCAAAGAGGGATATAAGGAAGATATTATAAAGCTATAAGTATTTATGTCACGAGTAGCAGGTGTCATGAGGTGACAGGGCCAAGGGTTAGGAGCTAGCCAGGGCCAGCTATCTATACAAAAGGGAAGCCTACTAGCTTTAGGCTTAGGACTTTAGGCTTAGACCTTAAGTGTTAGCTATTATATCGCAATACAGGCTTTTGGCTGGGGGCACTCAACAAGCTGACTTATGTGATTCGGATCTACAGGCTTTACTGACAATTTATTAAAGAGTGTAATATAGTATACTTGTATCCTAATGCGTTCTAACACTCTGAAAGAGCTTATAAATTAAAGGATTAACTTCTTCGACTCGCCTTTAAATTGCAAATTCTAAGTTAATAGCTTAACTAAGTCTTCTTTGCTGAATTCGAATAGCTAGTGTTTCTAGTTATAATACTTAGCGTGCGATTTTACTGCTATTTGCTAGTATTTCTTCATCTCTTTTCGAACTACTTGTAAGCGCTTAACGCGTTCCTTTACTCTAGGTACTCTCTTTTCTATAATATTATCCTTAATATCGAATTAAAGGTCTAAGTTATATCTAAAAAGAGCTTTTAATAGCATTATTCTTATAATAGTATTACAGCTATTATTAATAACCTATTATATTAATTATAGCAGTTTAAGCTAGTTACTTTATACCGAAGTAATATAATACTAAAAGTAGTGATTAATAACTTAGATTATCTATTCTAACTAGGTATTAGTTTAAGGGTAGAACGCTGTTGATAAGCGATGCTTGATTTTTAAAATATAGTATAAATCAGCTTAAAATTAACTTATAAATACTAATCCTTTATTTAAGACTATCCTTAAGAGTGCTTGATAAATAAAGTTAATCTCTATATAGAATAACTCTGCTAGTTCTGCTAATATAATATCTGTTTGCACTAGCAAAAAGCAAACCTATTTTAAAAACCTGTTAATAATTATAAGAATAGCATCTACTTTAACGCTGTTCTATAATACAAGTAGCAATCTTATTATAAAGTCTATAGCAAGTTCCTTTATCAGCCTTATAAGCAGATTAAAAGGTTTTAGCCTGCTATATAACTTGTGCCTAAGGACTTGGTTTTTATTATATATAGAGCAACTTTAAACCTAGTCCTTTATAACTATTCTTAGATTTTTCTAGTAGAACTTCTAGCGAATCAGCTCTAATATCTTAGCAATTTTAAAATATCCTGCTAATAGATTATTATAGTATAGTTTTAGAATCTTGTTCTATAGCGCTATATAGTCTAGAACTACTAATAAGCTTTTAAATAATAAGAAGCTGTGCAATATACTTTAGCCTTGTTCTAAAAGCTTTATATCCTGTAATTCTATAGCAGTTTTCAACCGATAACACGTCTAGTCCTTAGTCTATACTTAATAGACAGCCTCTTTTAAAAGTTTAGAAATATTTAAGTTATATACACTCTTTTATAATACTATGCTCTGTACCCTTACAATGTTTTATAGGATAAACTAATCCTTTAAGATAGCTTAATAGCTAGAGAAGGCATCTATTATTTAAACTATTCTAGATTTTAGAGCAGCTATAAAGTCTATATTTGTTAGCTTTTCGCCTTTAAAATCTAGTCTCTTTAACAAGCTATTAGCAGGATTCAACTTGCCTACCTAATGCTTTAGCATAAAGTTATATAAAGCAAGCTCTATATACTAGCGTAATTACCTGCTCTCTAAGCAAGGCTTTCTCAGAAAGGCTTAAAGGTTCTAATAATTAGATAATACTTTAATCTAGAATTATAATTTATTAAGATAGTATCGCTAGTATTTAAATAACTCTATAACAGCTATTAGCTTAAGATCTAGTGTTTTATAATTCAACTTAGCACTACTAAGCTTTTTAGACTAAAAAGTAATAGAATGCTAGCAGCCCTGCTTATTAGGTTGGGATAAGATGCTAGCAAGCGCAAAGCTTGATGCATCGGTTTCAAGTTGTAAAGGTAGTATTAGGTCAAAGTGCCTTAAGAGAGAAGCTGTCTGAAAAGCAGCGATCAGCTTTCAAAAAGCTATAGCTTCAACAGTTTTTAAAGACACTTCTCCTAGTTTTCAACTATCCTAGCTCCCTTTTAGCAAGGCAGTTAAAGGTGTCGTAATCTGTAAGTATCCTTTAATAAACCGGCGATAGAAGTTACAAAAGCTTAAAAAGACTTAAATATCGTAGTAACTTCTAGGCTTCGGCTATTCTGTAATAGTACGAATCCGATTAAGATCTATTAAAATACTATAAGCAGAAAAAATAAATCTAAGGAATTCAACACTCTTTTAATAGTATAAGATAATAAACAAATAGTTATTTAATATAAATAATAAATAGGGGAATATATAAGAAAATAGCTTATATAATAAGCTAAAGATATAGGATTACTTTAAAGAGTATAGTAGAGTAGGTGTTGTAGTTGATATATTGTTGTTGTTATTAGTTGTCTTATTAGTTGTCCTGCTTCTTCTACTTCTTTCTTCTAGGTAGGAGAGAAGCCTACTATATATAGTTGTAAGCTATTATTCTAGAGTATTGTAATGAGCACTGCAGCAATCCAAAGATCTCTGAGTACCGATTGGGTTTATGCTAGCAAGAGCGGTGTCGAATATAAGCCTTAAATACAGAAATATAGCTGGGTAGTCCGTATATAACTCGTATTTCTTTCGAGGGTCTGATTCTTGTAAAACGGGGTCTTTGGTGACTAGCTCCTTGATTGTTTCGAAGGCCTGGTTTTCCTTCTGGTTCCATTAGAAGGGTAGGTCTTTTTTCGTGAGATTCGTAAGGGGTCTAGCAATATCGCTGTACTTGCTGATGAATTGCCGATAAAAGTTGACGTATCCGAGGAATGCTCTAACGTCCTTGACGTTCTTTAGTGTAGGCTAGTCCCTGACTGCCTATATCTTGTCCTTCTGCATTCTGATGTGTCCTGGTTTAATTGTATATCTGAGGTAGTCGACTTTCTGAACGTGAAAGTGGCTTTTGACTGGTTCTACTAGGAGGTGTGCGTCCTGAAGTGTCTGAAGTATCTGCTGTACGTGTTATTTGTGTTCTTCGAGGGTCTTGGAGTAGATGAGGATATCGTTGAGGTAGACGATGCATATAACATCTAGGAATTTGCAGAGGACGTGGTTGATCATTTCCTAGAAGGATGCTGGTGCGTTGGTCAACCTGAAGGGCATGATCAAGTATTCATAGTGTCTGTAGCGAGTCCTGAATGCTGTCTTCTATTCTTCTCCTTCCTTAATGCGGATATAGTAGTAACCTTCCTTAAGGTCTAATACTGTGAACTATTGTGCGCCTTGTAGTCGATCCCTGATTTCCTTGAAAAGTGGTAAGGGGTACTAGTTTTTGATAGTGATGTCGTTGAGCTGTCTGTAGTTTATACAAAGTCGGAGTTTTCCGTTTTTCTTTAGTACGAACAGGATCAGGTATCCTGCTAGTAATTGTGATAGTCTGATATATCCTTTCTTAAGGTTCTCGTCAAGGTATTCCTTAAGTGTCTTTAGTCTTGCCTTGTCAAGCCTGTAAATAGGGAAGAACTGTGGCTGAGTTCCTTCCTTTAGTAGTATCTTGTGGTCGTATAGGCTGTGTTCTGGAAGTCCTGTGTTAAATTTCCCTTAAAATAGCTTCGTGAATTCGTGGTACTCTCGCGGTATTCTAGCGAATGTTAGTGTTAGTCCGTCCTTCTCCGTTTCTGCTTCATAGAGGAACAGGAGGTACTGTTAAGCGTTTTTATCTAGGGACGATTTCTTTCCCTTGTCTGTTGGTCGTTTCCTTAATAGCTCCGGGGGCTCCCTTTAGGCCAGACCGAATTTCCTAGGTCGTGGTTGTAGGATTTCCTTATAGTTCTAAAGTCCACACTTCTATTATCGCTCTGAGTTAAGCCAGGCTTTTCTAGGCCTGCGTGTGCTTGTTGTTATACTAATCTGCTGATGCCCTAGCACTTCTTGTTTAAGTTTATCGTTGCTAGATTCTTCTCTATAAGCTATTAGCCCTGCTGATTTAGAGGTAGTTGTGGGTTCGTTTAAGGCCTCTTTCCTTAAGTGTCCCTTAGTGACTAAATCCGATCCTTTACTATTGATTGCAACCTTCCTATAGGTAACAGTATTATCCTATAAGATCTAGCTAGTAGTCTAATCGATTCGAAGATTATGCTCTTTAAGCTAAGAAAGTCCTATGATTAGTTTATAATATGCTGTATCTGTGATATTCATCGTGATAAAGGTCGTGCGTCTTTAGATCAAGATAGATAGATGATCAGTCTCCTTATTGATTACTCTTTAATTATACGCGACTAGTTGTCCTTCTATAGTACTGAGTCGATAAAGTTGTTTCTTTTAATACTATTATAGTCATGCTTTATTAATAATTGCTAGTAATATAAAGTTTCCTTGAGCGCTGCTGTCTAATAGAGCGCTGTATTGTTTTCTGTTAATATAGGCATCTAATTTTATATATGCATAGCCTCTTTCTGCTATATATAGAGACCTTTAAGCCCTGATCGTCTATAGTCCTGTTACAAGCAATCCTTCTCTTTTAAAGATTCTCGTGCTCTATAAGCTGCTTCCTAAGCTAGCCTCTTAGCTTGCTATTAGCCTTGCATGCGTTGTTCCTTATTATCTTAGTGCTTGTACTAGTCTTGAACCTTATAGTAGATATAGATAGTGCAGTCAGTAGTTCTATACTGCTACTATTTGACTTTCTTATTAACGCATTCTCTAGAACAGTCATCTAGCAATCTGATGTAAGCGTTATTATGCTTTCTGTTGAGAATTTCTCTGAATCGTAGGTAGGGTTCCTCAATTGCCTAGATGATCTGGCCGAACTCTCTGACTAGGAACTACTCATATTTAACTTTCTCTGTAAAGTACGCCTTACAGCTGTAGTATATATATAAGATCTACGCAAGCTCGTAGTATCTTCTGTTAATTAGGCTGATTCTAGTGTCCTCTAGCTATTCAGCTTTAGTATTCTAGATAGGTACTATAGCAAAGAGGTCTCTAAGCCTAAGGCTATATATTATATATTTAATCGCTAGGTCTTAAGTATTCTGTCCTTAGTCTGAGTCGTAGCTATAAGTTTCTTCCTCACTTATAGTGTTTTCATCTTCTATTCTTAGTATGATAGGTTCTAGTATATTATCTAGCTATCAGTCCTAAGGTGTTTCTTCCTTTGTAGTTTCTATAGTTGCTTAAGATAAGAGGCGTTCTTCGTAATAGGCTATTAGGTATAGTCCTAGATCCTTATCCTTAAGTCTCTAAACCTTTCTTTCGAGTTCCTTCTTAAAGGTGCTTAAATAGTCTAGGTTGTTGTTGTTTAGTGCTGTGTTGTGAATTAGGCCTTTTTTATCTATTGCTAGTCGCTGTGTCTTCTTAGGTGCTTTAAGGAACTATCCTAAGCCTTCTTTCTCCGAGAGGTATATTAAGCATCCATCGTTAAAGCAGAACGTCTAGTTAAGGAGTCTATAGTCGCGAATAGGGTCCGATACTTGCTCCGGTAAGATATTATTACTCAGCTAATTAAGTTCCTGTTATTAGAGGATATTCACCTATCATCCTTCTTAGACTAGTTGCTATTATAATTTCTTAAGTTATCTGCATTCTTATATAAAGTAGCTATGCTTTTTATAATTATAGCACTTAATACTATTATTTAATCTTTTTATAGACTAATAGTTAGCTGTATCTAGTTCTATTAGGCTAGTATAAGTACTTCCGCTCTATACTATGTTCTAGCGCTGATTTCTACCTTGATTCTTAGGCTAGAACTTCTTACTGTTACCTAGCTGTAAGCACTATATAGGTTAGCTTCCTCCCTTCTTAGACTTCTCTATCTATCGTTTATAGAGACGGTTATCGATTCTGATAGCTGTATTTATAAATATTATAAAGTCTTCAGGCTAATCCTGCTTAGAGATCTTGTCCTTAACTTCGTCCTTAAGTCCTTTATAATAGTATTCTATAAAGTTCTTATCTTTCTATAAGAGTTATACTGCAAGTTGCTTAAACCTGACTATATAGGCTGATACTGACTTGGTTTGTTTGAGGTCTATCAGCTATTAAGCTGTAGTGCGTTCTTCGTTAGGGTCACTAAAGGTTTCCTTAAGGGCTTTCTCGAAGCCTGCGAAGGAGTCGAATATTTCCTTAGTGCTCTTAGCGCGTGCATCGGGGTCGTTAGCGTGTTCTAGATGGTCGCGGAGAGAAGGCTTATACTAGATGAGAGCATCCTTCTCAAGGCGAGTTCCGGCAAGGATAACTTTCTCAGGTTCCATAGTGAACTAGAAGGCGTTGTGCAAGAAGTACGCCTTGCAGTAGGTGAGGAATCCTTAGAGGAGTTTTTAGGTGCTATTATATATAGCTGGCTTATCTATCTTGTAGCCTTTGTTGTTGTTGATGATAGTAGGGGCCTGGGTGCTATGCTGAATTTGCTCTTGCTGAGCCTGGATGATGTTTTCTTGCTGTTGCTGATGCAGATGGAGTTGTTCGATGCGTTGGGTAAGTTAGAGGACTTGCTGGACAAGTTCTTCCTAGGTGGGCTGCGCGCTACGCGAGGACGAAGAGGGGGTTCCTAGGGCTATCGTATTTCCGTATTGTTCAAGGGGTTAATACTGAACTGTTCCTGAACAAGAGTTGTCAAAATGTAAGTTCTAAGTACACCTATACTTGGAAGCCCTAAAGGCAGTGAACACTTGCACGGACTACCCAGCTATATTTCCGTATTCAAGGCTTATATTCGACACCGCTCTTGCTAGTATAAACCTAATCGGTACTCAGAGATCTTTGGATTGCTGCAGTGCTTATTACAAGTATTCTATCTTACAGTTGATTTCTAAGCATTATAAATCAACGTAGTATCTTTTATCTAATATATCTGGAAAGATATTCTGTAGAGGGTGTAGTAGAAGATATAGTTTTGCTAGTAGCAAAATCATAGTTTCTCGAATATTCTAGCACGTTCTGATTACGTAATTGCTTATGTAATCAACCCTGTATATATTATTATATATTATATATATGTAGTGCATAGCAGTATAAAATATAAGGTTATTAGCTATAAAGCTTATTTAGTTATTAAGATATTTAGAAATAAAGATTGATTTTAAAAATATTATTTCTTATTATATCTTCTTTATTTGTTACTAGATTATTATAAGATAAGTATTATTATAAAGCTCTTTATTTCTAGTATTATAGCATATAATCTTATAATAATATATGCTTATAAATAGAAGGTGCACTTAGAAAGATTGCAGTATAGTTTAATAGTACAGAGCTGCTATATTATAACCTATCTAACATGCAGGTTATAAACCAGGGCACCCGGAACAACTGTCCGGAAGATAAAGGAAGAGTTCAACACCCTAGGAACTAAGGCTTATATAAGCAAGGGTTAGGGTTATAGGATCAGGATGGATCGGTAGGTGATCTAGGGTGATCCGGATCAGTTGAATCACCCAGGTGATCCAAGTAATCTAACAACTAACACTACTAACAGAGCTAAAGAGCTAGATATATAAGGACATGTTCATTGCCTTTAGATAGATTATTATATATAGCTCTTTAGTTGTTAATCTAAGTATCAGATTACACCCTACTCTGATAGCTCTAAAGGCAGTGAACACTTGCACAGATTATCTAATTATATTTCTATATTTAAGGCTTATATTTTAACACTGCTCTTATTAGTATAAATCTAATCAGTATTCAGAGATCTTTTAGATTACTATAGTACTTATTATATTTTAACAACTCTTGTTCAGGAACAGTTTAGTATTAACCCTTTAGATAATATAGAAATATAATAGCTCTAAGAACTCTTTCTTCGTCTTTATATAGCGTATAGCTTACTTAGAAAGAGCTTATCTAGCAAGTCTTCTAGCTTACCTAATATATCGAATAACTCTATCTATATTAGTAATAGTAGGAGAATATTATCTAGGCCTAGCAGAGGTAAATTTAATATAGCACTTAGGCTTTTACTATTATTAATAATAATAAAGGCTATAAGATAGATAAACTAGCTATATACGATAGCACTTAAAAACTCCTCTAAGGATTCCTTACCTACTATAAGGTGTATTTCTTGCATAATGCTTCCTAGTTCACTACAGGATCCGAAAAGGTTATCCTTGCTAGAACTCGCTTTAAGAAGGATGCTTTTATCTAGTATAAGCCTTCTCTCTACAACTATCTAGAACACACTAATAACCCTGATATACACGCTAAGAGCACTAAGGAAATATTTAGTTTCTTTGCAGGCTTTAAAAAGGCTTTTAAGGAAACCTTTAGTAACCCTAATAAAGAACGTATTATAGCTTAGCAGTTAATAAACTTTAAATAAACTAAATTAGCATCAGCTTATATAATTAGGTTTAAACAACTTATAGCACGACTCTTATAGGAAGATAAGAATTTTATAGAGTACTATTATAAAGGACTTAAGGACGAAGTTAAGAATGAGATCTTTAAATAGAATTAGCCTGAAGACTTTGCGATATTTGTAAATACAGCTATTAGGATTAATAACTATCTCTATAAACAATAGATAGAGAAGTCTAAGAAAGAAGGAAGCTAAAATATATAGCGCTTATAGCTAGGTAATAATAAGAAGTTCTAACCTAAGAATTAAGGTGGAAATCAGCGCTAGAGTATAGTATAGAGCAGAAGTACTTATACTAGCTTAATAAAACTAGATATAGCTAACTATTAGTTTATAAGAAAACTAAATAGTAGTATTAAGTGTTATAATTATAGAAAGCATAGCTACTTTATATAGGAATATAGATAATCTAAGAAATTATAATAGCAACTAGTTTAAAAGAGATGATAAGTGAATGTTCTTTAATAATAAGAACTTAATCAGCTGAGTAATAATATCTTACTAGAGTAAGTATCAGACCTTATCTGCGACTATAGACTCTTTAGCTAGATATTCTACTTTAATGATAAATGCTTAATACACCTTTTAGAGAAAAAAGGCTTAGGATAGTTCCTTAAAGCATCTAAGAAGATACGATAACTAGCAATAGGTAAAAAGGGCCTAGTTTATAATACGATCTTAAGAGACAGCAACTTAGACTATTTAAGTATCTTTAAGAAGGAACTCGAAAGAAAGATTCAGAAACTTAAGGATAAGGACCCAGGACTATACCTGATAGCCCCTTATAAGGAACACCTCCTATCCTAAACAACTACAGAAACTATAAGGGAAGAAACACTTTAAGACTAACAGCTAAATAATATATTAAGACTTATTATTCTAAGAGCAGAAGATAAAGACACTATAAGTAAAGAGGAAACTTATAACTATAATCTAGACTAAGGATAGAACACTTAGAACCTAATAATTGAATATATAGTATATAGTCTTAAGCTTAGAGACCTTTTTATTATAGTACTTATTTAAAATATTAAAGTTAAATAGCTAAAGGACCTTAGGATCAGCCTAATCTACAGATAATACTATAAGCTTGCGTAGATTTTATATGTATATTATAGCTGCAGAATGCATTTTATAAAGAAAGTTAAATATAAATAGTTTCTAGTTAGAGAGCAGGGTTAGATTATCTAGGTAGTTGAAGAGCTCTATTTATAATTTAGAGAAGTCTTTAATAGGGTAGAATACAATACCTATATTAGATTGCTAGATAACTACTTTAGAGAATGCATTAATAAGAAAATCAAATAATAGCAGTGTAAGACTATTAACTATATTATCTATATTTATAATAAGGTTTGAGATTAGTATAAGTGCTAGGATAATAAGGAATAACACAAGTATAGCTAATAGCAAGCTAGAAGGCTAGCTTAAGGAGCAGCTTATAAAGTATAGGAATCTTTAAAAAAGAAGGATTACTTATAATAAGACTATAGACAATCAAAGCTTAAAGGTCTTTATATATAGCAGAAAGAGACTATATATATATAAAATTAGATACTTATATTAATAGAAAAAGATATAGCGCACTATTAGATAATAGCGCTTAAAGAAACTTTATATCACTAGCAATTATTAATAAAGTATAATTATAATAGTATTAAAAGAAATAACTTTATTAACTCAGTACTATAAAAGAATAACTAATTATATATAATTAAAGTATAATTAATAAGAAGACTAATTATCTATTTATTTTAATCTAAAGATATATAACCTTTATTATATTAGATATTATAGATATAGCATATTATAAACTAATTATAAGACTTTCTTAGCTTAAGAAGTATAATCCTCGAATTGATTAGACTACTAGTTAGATCTTATAGGATAATACTATTACCTATAAGAAGGTTGTAATCAAAAGCAAAGGATCGGATCTAGTTACTAGAGGATACTTAAGAAAAGAGGCCTTAAATAGACCTACGACTACCTCTAAATCAGCAGGGCTGATAGCTTATAGAGAAGAATCTAGTAATAATAAACTTAAACAAGAAGTGCTAGAGCATTAGCAGATTAACATAACAACGAGTATATACAGGCCTAGGAAAACTCAGCCTAACTCGGAGCGATAATAGAAGTGTAGACTTTAGAACTATAAGGAAATCCTACAGCTATAACTTAGGAAATTCAGTCCGGCCTGAAGAGAACCCCTAGAGCTACTAAAGAAACAACCGACAGGTAAAGGAAAGAAATCGTCCTTAGACAAAAACGCTCAACAGTACCTCCTGTTCCTCTAAATAGCAGAAACAGAGAAGGACAGACTAATACTAATATTTGTTAAAATACTGCAAGAGTACTATGAATTTATAAAGCTATTTTAAAGAAAATTTAATACAGGACTTCTAGAATATAGCCTATATAACTATAAGATACTAATAAAGGAAGGAACCTAGCTATAGTTCTTCTTTATTTATAAGCTTAATAAAGTAAGATTAAAAGCACTTAAGGAATACTTTAACGAAAACCTTAAAAAAGGATATATTAGACTATTATAATCACTAGCAGGATACTTAATCTTATTTATACTAAAGAAAAACAGAAAACTCTAACTTTATATAGACTATAGACAGCTTAATAATATTACTATTAAGAACAGGTACTCTTTACTACTTTTTAAAGAAATTAGAGATTAATTATAAGGCGTATAATAATTTATAGCACTAGACCTTAAGAAAGGTTACTACTATATCTGTATTAAAGAAAGAGAAGAGTAGAAGATAGTATTTAGAACTTGCTATAGATATTATAAATACTTGATTATACTCTTCAGATTAATTAATATACTAGCATCCTTTTAGGAAATGATTAACTATATCCTCTATAAATTCCTAGATATTATATATATTATCTACTTTAATAATATCCTTATCTACTCTAAAATCTTTAAAGAATATAAACAATATATATAGCAGATACTTTAGACACTTTAGAACACACACCTTCTAGTAGAACTAGCTAAGAGTTACTTTTATATTTAGAAAGTTAACTATCTTAGATATATAATCGAACTAGGATATATCAGAATACAGAAAGACAAGATACAGATAGTTAGGAACTAGCCTATATTAAAGAATATCAAAGATGTTAAAGCATTTCTTAAATATATCAACTTCTATCAGCAGTTTGTCAGTAAGTATAGTAATATTATTAGACCCTTTATAAATCTTATAAAAAAGGACCTACCCTTTTAATAGAATTAGAAAGAAAACTAAGCTTTTAAAATAATTAAGGAGCTAGTCACTAAAGACTCTATTTTGCAAGAATCAGACTCTTAAAAGAAATACAAGTTATACACAGATATATCAGACTACACACTCAGTATAGAACTCAACTAGCATGATAAGCAAGGATAACTACGAATAGTTGCTAACTTTTTAAAGAAACTTAACAGACTAGAATTATAGTACAGAATACTAGATAAAGAACTTATAACTATAGTAGAAGTATTCAAGGAATAAGAACACTACTTTATAGGTGCTAAATATATAATTAAAGTATTTTCAAACTATAAGAACCTTACTATATTTATAACAACGAAAAACCTTAATAGAAGACAAGTAAGATAGGCAGAATACCTATCCTAGTTCGACTTTAAAGTTATCTATATCTAAGGTAAGGAAAACGCTAGGGCAGACGCCCTTAGCAGAAAATCAGACTATTAGGATAAGATTAAAGAAGAAATCTAAGACATCTTTGCAATTAATAAAAAAAGAGACCTTATCAACACGCACAAAGAGCTTACAGCAACCCTCAGAATAAGACCCTAAGATAAAGACCCTAAACAGATGACTCTAGCAGAGCAGGACAACTATATTAGGGATATATATAGTGCTCTAGCATACAGATACTAAGGAGTTAGAGCAACCTATAAACGAATCAAGAGATACTAGAACCTACTAAGCTTTAGGAAAAGAATTAAAAACATCTTATAATAATACAACAGCTGCAAGAAAAATAAAGCAGAATAATATAAACCTTATAGACTACTATAACCCCTACTAATATCTATAACTATTTAGCAATTAATTAATTTAAACTTTATTACTAAGCTACCTCTTTTATAAGAACCCTTAACTAAAGTGTAATATAACAGCATCTTAGTAGTAGTTTGCAGACTAAGCAAATATACTTACTTTCTCCCTTATAAGGAAAGTAGTATAGCAGAAGAACTCGTATATATATTTCTTAGAATAATTATTACTAACTACAGCATGCTAAAAGAAGTAATCTCTAATAAGGATAAGAGATTTAACTCGAAGTTCTAGACCTTGCTTATAAAGCAACTTAGAATATAATATAGAATATCTATAGTATTCCATCTCTAAATAGACAGATAAACAGAAAGAATAAATCAGGTCGTCGAATAATACCTCTGATACTATACTAACTAGAAATAGGATAACTAGGTTAATTTATTATCCTTTATATAATTCGCTTATAATAGCGCAGATATAAGTATAATAAAGAAGTCACTATTCTTTATACTCTATAGATATAACCTGATAGCTTATTATAAAGTATTACTAAAGGTAGATATAGAAGTAGCAGATAAAAGAGTTAGGAGAATTAAGAAAACCTAAGAAGAACTTTAATTAGAACTATAATTTATCTAAGAACGAATAATATACTATATAAATATTAAAAGGATTAAAGGACTAACCCTATAGAAGGGAAATAAAGCTTACCTACTTTATAAAAACATTAAAATAACTAGGCCTAGCAGCAAACTCAATTATAAGAAACTAAAACTATTTAAAATTTTATAATAGATCTCTCTAGTTAACTATAAGCTAGCATTACTTTACAGGATAAAGATATACCTAGTTTTCTATATTTTACTACTAAAACCAGCAGTAAAGGAAATACTAACAGATAATATAGTAAAAGTCGAAGATAATAAACTAGAATATAAAGTAGAAAAAATCCTTAAGTACAGAAGCACTAATAACACACTCGAATACCTTATTAAATAGAAGGGTTACCTAGCAAGCGAGAATTTATAAGAACTATAAGAAAACATTAGAAACGCTATAGAAAAATTAATAAAATACTAGAAGAAAAAGACTAGCCTTAACCCTAATACTATACTATCAGTAGTCATTTTAGCATTATAATAATAGTAAATCACTATCTAAGACCTCTTTACTCTAGAACGAGAATCAGGCACTGCAGTTTCGCTCTCTAGAAGAGAAGGCTAACCAAATACGCTAAGATTAAGAGCTAAAGAACTCTAATCAATAACCTTAAGATATCTTTAGGACATCAGGCGAGTTTCCTCCTCACGAAGACTACGATCCTCTTTATTAGCAAACCCCTCTAAGGAATTAAAGCTACGACGAATCATTTCTGCAGCCTGCTCCTCTAACAGCCTTTGCTGTTTCTGCGCACGATTAAGACGAGCCTGCAACGCTAGCAAGGCTTGTAAGGCAGCAGTATTTACTGACTCTGTCTTAGCCTCCTCACTTAAAACCTTGCGTTTTTCACGAATTAAGTGCCCTGCTAGAGAAGGAACTTAGTAACTATAAAAACACTAAGGAACAAAAAACTAACTAGCAGAAGCTAAGAAGCGACTAGTATTACAGCTTTAATCTAGAAAAACATACTCCTTATAATAAGAGGAGTTTTCAGTAAAACAGCAGGAAGCCTTTATCTTATAATAATAAGCACAAGCAGGCATTTTAATACTAAAAGAAGAAATAAGCTCAGCAAGACAATAGCGCTCTTGAGTTTTCACTAAACGATTAGGATGCGATTTATTAACCCTGTTTAATATCTTGATTAGGAAAGCATGACTAGATGTATAAATAACTTGCCAGGATACTTACAGAAGATTATTAGGGACAACGATCGATAGGAGGGAGATGATGTTATAACCTATCTAACATGCAGGTTACAAACTAGGGCACCTGGAATAACTATCCGGAAGACAAGGGAAGAGTTCAACACCCTAGGAACTAAGGCTTATGTAAGCAAGGGTTAGGGTTATAGGATCAGGATAGATCGGTGGGTGATTCAGGGTGATCCGGATTAGTTAGATCACCCAGGTGATCTAGGTGATCCAACAACTAACACTACTAACAGAGCTAAAGAGCTAGATATATAAAGACACGTTCATTACTCTTAGATAGATCATTATATATAGCTCTTCAGTCGTTAATCTAAATATCAGATTACACTCTACTCTAATAGCCCTAAAGGTAGTGAACACTTGCACAGATCACTTAGTTGTATTTCTATATTCAAGGCTTATATTTTAACACTGCTCTTATTAGTATAAACCTAATTAGTACTTAGAGATCTTTCGGATTACTATAGTGCTTATTATATGCTATAAGACCTAGTGCAAGTGCTAAGTATATAAGTTATAATTTAAGGAAAAGATAAAGATATTATTAAAATATATAATACAATAGATATTGATAAGCTTTCAAAGCGCTTTATAAATATAGTGCTGAAAAGTAGTAAGGGTATTTATAAGGCTTATTAATATAATTATAAATTCGAAATAGCTGTATTATATGCGAAAAGCAGTCTTCTACTTATCTTCTTCTCAGATATAAATATAATAATATATATTCTTAAGGTCTAACTTAGAGAAAATCTTAGCTGACTAAACTTAATTAAGAATTTCTGAAATTAAAAGTAATAGATAGCAGTTTATTATAATCCACTCAATATACAGGTCACAGCAACTAGCGCAGCAATAAGACTGCTTAGACCCTTTAGAATAGAAGATTCAACACTTACCCTTAGAAGGACATGAGTTATAATTATATAACTCAGGGTTAGGGTTACACACGATTATATTAACTATAAGTATAGTCAATATATTCAGGAAAACAACTATATAGAATCAGCACATAGTCTGGATATTCAGATCTGAAGAGCAGAATATATAAAAACAAGCATTCCTATTATAAGTAGCAGGTATTATAAGGTGACAGAGCTAAGAGTTAAGAGCTAGCTAGGGCTAGCTATTTATATAAAAGGGAAGCCTACTAGCTTTAAGCTTAGGACTTTAAGCTTAGACTTTAAGTATTAGCTATTATATTACAATATAGGCTTTTAGCTAAGGGCACTCGACAAGCTGACTTATATAATTCGGATCTACAGGCTTTACTAATAATTTCTAACACTTCTTTTAAAAGTTACCTTAGTTAAGATGCCCCTAAGAGCGACTTGCTAGCAAGACGCTATCGAATCGTCAGCTTTATATTCAGCCACTGATAAACTAGCTTAAGATTAGCCTTCTGTATAGCAACTTGAGGCTGAAATAGTCTGCTTACGTCGCCTTAAAGAGCTTCAGGACGAAGCGGCTAGCCTTCGCAGCTCCCTTTAAGCCTCAGACCGATAGTAATCTAGTTGCTCCGCCTTGTTAAGACGCCGGCGAAGATCTAGCGACTCATCTGATTCGTCTAGGCCTGAAATCAAAGTCAAAAATATCACTAAGCTAGCTATTTCATCCTTATTTCAACAGCGCGATAACTAGCTAGCAGATCTTTAGCAGGCATTCGACAGAGCACCCTGCTGTTACTACTCTGATTCACGAAAAATCCTCTATGCTATAGACTATATCGATAGCAACCTTTAAGCGAAATAGAATCGAGAACATAGCGAAAATTAAGCAACCTGGGACGAATTTCGAACCTGGTCCCTTAAAGCCTTAGGAATCAACGCAATCCCTCAGATCGTCAAACAGCTAGAGAAAGCTATCCAGAGACCTGACCAAAGTCCTTCTGCCTTCTGAAACTACGTCGAATCCTTAGAAGGCCACCTACCTCAAGAGCAAGACGAAACAATCTGTTCATACAAGCTATATGGTAAGCTCTCGCCGACACTTATCTAGCATATCGACGAAGCTTTGCCGACGATTCCTAAGACAAGAGACAAGCTGGTCACTTTTGCAACTAAATTATAGGAATCCCGGAGAGAGCGGGAAGTAGGCACATCGGAGACCCTTAACGACAGCAAAAAAGCAAACCCCGCTTAGGACCAAGGGTCTGAAACACTAGCTAAGCACCAGCAAACCAAACCTGATTTGTCAGAGATAAAGTGTTGGATTTGTGGTAAGAAGGGCTATATTTCACGGCGATGTCGGGAAACGCGATAAAGGCTGTCTAGTGCCTGGGAAACTAATGATCTGAAGGCTGTCTAGTGCCTAGGAAACTGATGATCTGAAGGCTGTCTAGTGCCTGGGAAACTGATGATCTGAGGAGGCTGTCTAGTGCCTTGGAAACTGTTGATCTGAGGAGGCTATCTAGTGCCTGGGAAACTGTTGATCAGGAGGCTGTCTAGCGCTTAGGAAGCTGTTGAAACTGTCTAGTGTTGAGAAAGACTGATAAGGCTGTCTAGTGCCTTAGAAACTATTAATCTAAAGGCTGTCTAGTGCCTGGGAAACTGATGAAACTTGTCTAGCGTTGAGGAAGACTGAAGAGGCTGTCTAGTGCCTTGGAAACTGTTGATCTGAAGGCTGTCTAGTGCCTGGGAAACTATTAAGAGGGCTTCGGATCCGATTCGAGGGCGAATCGCACGAAGAGGGAGATAGTTGTCACGAGTAGCAGGTGTTATAAGGTGACAGAGCTAAAGGTTAGGAGCTAGCTAGGGCTAGCTATCTGTATAAAAGGAAAGCCTACTAGCTTTAGGCTTAAGACTTTAGGCTTAGACTTTAAGTGTTAGCTATTACATTGTAATACAGGCTTTTAGCTGAGGGCACTCGATAAGCTGACTTATATAATTCGGATCTACAGGCTTTACTGATAAAAAGGACCTACTCTTTTAATAGGATTAGGAAGAAAACCAGGCCTTTAAGATAATTAAAGAACTAGTTACTAAAAACTCTATTTTATAAGAATCAGACCTTTAAAAGGAATATAAGCTATATACAGATGTATTAGACTATATACTCAGCGCAGAACTCAACTAGCATAATAATTAAAAAAGGCTACAGATAGTCGCTAACTTCTTAAAGAAACTCAATAGATTAGAGTTATAATATAAAATACTAGATAAGGATATTATAACTTATCTTAACATGCAGGTTACGAAATAAGCCCTACTTATAAAGAACTAGGTGCTACGATTAAAACATCAGACTATTAACAAGGATTAGGTAATTAAAGAATAGAGTTACAGACTCAACTAATTAGAATAAATAGCTTTAGATATATATTATCTAAAAGCTAGCAGGATAACTTAGATATATTGCTATTTAATATATCTATACTAAAGAGCCGGATATATAACTATAGTTATTATTACTAATAGATAGATCTTATATATAGCTCTTTAATTATTAATTCAAGTTCTAAATATATATATTTAAAAGCTTTAAAGGTAGTAAACACTTGCACAGATTACCTAGCTACATTTCTATATTCAAAGCCTATACTTAGACATCGCTCTTATTAGCATAAACCTAATTAGTACTTAAAGAATCCTCAGATTATTATAGTGCTTATTATATTTTGACGACTCTTATTTAAAAACAGTTCAGTATTTACCCTTTAAGCAATATAGAAATACAATAGCTCTAGGAACCCCTTCTTTATCTTTATAATCCTAGCTTATACAGGAGGATCTAGTTAGCTAGATTTATCTCCTTACCTGATGCATTGAAGAACTTTAAATAAGCTAACATCAGCAGGAAAACATTATTCAGGCGTAATAAGCCTAAATTTAATATAGCACTTAAAACCCTACTATTATCAATAATAATAAAGGCTATAAAATAGACAAGCTAGCTATATATAACAGCACCTAGAAACTCCTTTAAGGATACCTTACTTATTATAAAGCTTACTTCTTATATAATGCTTTTTAATTTACTATAGAATCTAAGAAGGTTATCTTTGCTAGAACTTGCCTTGAGAAGAACACTTTTATCTAGTATAAACCTTCTCTCTGCAACTATCTAAAATATACTAATAACTTTAACGCACGCACTAAAGGCATTAAGGAGATATTCAACTCCTTTACAGGCTTTAAGAAAGCCTTTAAGAAAACCTTTAGTAACCTTAACAAAGAACGCATTATAGCTTAGTAGTTAATAGACTTTAAGCAGATCAAATTAGTATTAGCCTATATAGTTAGGTTTAAGCAACTCTTAGTATAACTCTTATAAGAAGATAAGAATCTTATAAAACACTATTATAAAGGACTTAAAGACAAAGTTAAAGATGAAATCTCTAAGTAAGACTAGCTTAAAGATTTTGCAATGTTTATAAATATAGTAGTTAGAATCAATAACTATCTTTATAAATAATAAATAGAAAAGTCTAAGAAAGGAGGAAGCTAACTTATATAGTGCTTATAACCTAGTAATAATAATAAGAAATTTCACTCTAAAAGTTAGAGTAGAAATCAGCGCTAAGGCATAGCATAGAGTAGAAGCACTTATACTAGGCTTATAGAACTTAATACTGCAAACTATTAGTTTACAGGAAAACTAAGTAGTAGAATAAAATGCTTTAATTACAGGAAGTATAGCTACTTTGTATAGAAATATAAATAGCTTAAGAAGCTATAATAGCAATTAGTCTAAGAGGAACGATAAGTGAATATTCTCTAATAATAAGAACCTAATCAGCTGAGTAATAATATTTTATTAGAGTAAGTACTAGACCTTATTAATAACTATAACTACCTTAACTAAATGTTTTGCTTTAATAATAGATGCTTAGTATACCTTTTAAAAAAAGAAGGCTTAGGATAGTTCTCTAAAGCATCTAGAAAGACACAGCAACTAGTAATAGGCAAGAAGGGCTTAATCTATAATATAGTACTAAACGACAGCAACTCAGATTATTCTAGCACTTTTGAAAAAAAACTTGAAGGGAAGAATCAGAAACTTAAGAATAAAAGACTATACTTAATAGCCTACTATTAGAAACGTCTTTTATCTTAAGCAATTATAGAAACTATAAGAGAAGAGAACCTTTAGTATAGATAACTAGATGAACTGCTAGAACTTATTACTTTAAGGGTAGAAGATAAGGATACTAAAAATAAGAAGGAAACTTATACTTAAGACTCAGACTAGAGATAGATTACTTTAAAGTCAAAAATTAAATATATAGTATACAGATTTAACTTCAAGAACCTATTTATAACAGTACTTATTCAAAACATCAAAGCTAAATAGCTAAAAGACTTAAAGATTAGCCTAATTAATAAAGGACACTACGAACTTGTATAAGTTTTATATATATACTATAGCTGCAAGATATACTTTATAGATAAAGTTAAGCACAAGTAGTTTTTAATTAAAGAATATAATCAGATTATCTAAGTAGTTAAAGAATCTTACTTATAGTTTAGAGAAGTCTTTAATAGAGAGTATAATAATACTTATATTAGATTGCTAGATAATTACCCTAGAAAATGCATTAATAAGAAGGTTAAATAGTAATAGTGCAAAACTATTAACTGCACTATTTATATCTATAATAAAGTTTAAGACTAGTATAAATATTAGGATAATAAGGAAGAACGCAAGCATAGCTAATAGCAAGCTAGAAGACTTGCTTAAAGAGCAGCTTATAAAGCAAAGGAATTCTTAAAAGAAAAGGATCGCTTATAATAAAATTATAGACGATCAGAGCTTAAAGGTCTTTATATACTATAGAACAGAATTATATATATATAAAATTAAATGCTTATATCAGCAGGAGGCAATACAGCATATTATTAAATAATAGCGCTTAAAGAAACTTTATCTTATTAGCAATTATTAATAAAGTATAATTATAATAATATTAAAAAGAAAAACTCTATTAACTTAGTATTATAGAGAGACAACTAGTTATATATAACTAAAGAGTAATTAATAAAAAGACTAATTATTTATTTATTTTAATTTAAAGATGTATAATCTTTATTATATTAGATATTATAAATATAGCATAATATAAACTAATTATAAGACTTTCTTAGCTTAAGAAGCATAATCCTCGAATTAATTAGACTACTAGCTAGATTTTATAAGATAATAATATTACTTATAAGAAGGTTGTAATCAAAGGCGCAGGATCAGATTTAGTTATTAAGCAGTATTTAAGAAATAAAACCTTGAGCAAATCTACAAATACCTCTAAATCAGTAGGGCTGATAGCTTATAGAGAAGAACTTAGCAAGGATAGACTTAAAACAGTGCTAGAACATCAGCAGGTTAATATTATAATAAGATGTAGACTCTTAGAAAACCGGTCTGACTCAGAGCAATAATAAAAATGTTATCACAAGTAGCAGGTGTTATAAGGTGACAGGGCTAAAGGTTAAGAGCTAGCTAAGGCTAGCTATCTATATAAAAGGGAAGCTTACTAGCTTTAAGCTTAGGACTTTAAGCTTAAACCTTAAGTGTTAGAAATTGTTAATAAAGCCTGTAGATCCGAATTATATAAGTCAGCTTATTAAGTACCCTTAGCTAAAAGCCTGTATTATAATATAATAGCTAATACTTAAAGTCTAAGCTTAAAGTCCTAAGCCTAAAGCTAGTAGGCTTTCTTTTTATATAGATAGCTAGCCCTAGCTAGCTCCTAACCCTTAGCTCTGTCACCTTATAATACCTGCTACTTATAACAAATATAGACTTGTAAACTATAAAGAAATTCCTTAACTATAATCTAGGAAACTTGATCTAGCCTAGAAAGAACTCTAGAAGCTACTAGTATAACGACTAATAAGTAAAAGAAAGAAACTGCCTTTAGATAAGAACGCTTAACAGTACTTCTTATTCCTCTAAATAGCAGAAACAGAAAAGGACAGACTAATACTAATACTTACTAAAATATTAAAAGAGTACTATAAATTTATGAAATTGTTTTAAAGGAAATTTAATACAGGACTTTTAGAATACAGCCTATATAACTATGAAATACTATTAAAGAAAAGAACTTAGCTGCAGTTCTTTTCTATTTACAGGCTTAATAAAGTAAGACTAAAAGCACTTAGAGAGTACTTTGATAAAAACTTTAAAAGAGGATATATTAGACTATTATAATTATTAATAGGATACTTGATCTTATTTATATTAAAGAAAAATAGAAAACTCAAGCTTTATATAAATTATAAATAGCTTAATAATATTATTAAAAAGAATTAGTACTTACTACTACTATTTAAAGAAATTAAGGATCGACTATAAGGCGTATAATAGTTTATAGTATTAGATTTTAAAGAAGGATACTACTATATTTATATTAAAAAGAGAGAAGAATAGAAGATAGTATTCAGAACTTGCTATAGATATTTCGAATACTTGATTATATCCTTTAGGTTAACTAACGCATTAATATCTTTTTAAGAAATGATTAACTATATCCTTTGCGAATTCTTAGACGTTATATACATTACCTATTTTAATAATATCCTCGTCTACTTTAAAACTCTCAAAGAATATAAGGAATATATGCAGCAGATACTCTAAATACTTTAGGATATATATATTCTAGTAGAACCTGCTAAAAGCTACTTTCATATTTAAAAGGTTAACTATCTTAGATATATAATTAAATCAGAATGCATTAGAATACAAAAAGACAAGATATAAGCAATTAAGGATTAGCCTATATTAAAAAACATCAAAGATGTTAGAGCATTCCTCGAATATATTAACTTTTATCGATAATTTATCAGTAAGTATAGCGAAATCGCTAAACCTTTTACAAACTTTATAAAAAAGGACTTACCCTTCTAATAGGATTAGGAAGAAAACCAGGCCTTTAAGACGATTAAGGAACTAGTTACTAAAGACCCTGTTTTACAGAAATCAGACCCTCGAAAGAAATACAAGCTATATACAGATGCATTAGACTATACGCTCAGCGCAGAACTTAACCAGCGCAACGATCAAGGAAGGCTACAGATAGTCGCTAACTTCTTAAAGAAATTCAATAGACTAGAGTTACAATATAGAATACTAGATAAGGAACTTATAGCTATAGTGAAAGCATTCAAAGAATAGGAACACTACTTTATAAGTGCTAAACACACGATTAAAGTGTTTTCGAACTATAAGAACCTCACTATGTTTACAATAATAAAGAACTTTAATAGATGATAAGTAAGATAGGTAGAATACCTATCTCAGTTTGATTTCAAGGTTATCTATATTCAGGGGAAGAATAACACTAGGGCTGATGCTTTTAGCAGAAGAGCAGATTATTAAGACAAGATTGAGGAAGAAATCTAGGATATCTTCGCAATTAATAAAGAAGGAGACCTTATTAACGCACACAAGGAACTTGCAGTAACTCTTAGGGTAGGACTACAAGACAAAGACTTTGAATAATCAACCCTAGCAGAATAAAACAAATATATTAAGAATGTATATAGTGCTCTAGTATATAGATACTAAGAAGTCAAGATTATTTATAAGTAAATTAAGAGATACTAGAACTCTTTAAGACTTAGGAAAAGAATTAAAGATATCCTATAAAAATATAATAATTATAAGAAAAATAAAGCTAGTTATTATAAGCTTTATAGACTGCTATAACCCTTACTAATACTTATAATTATTTAGTAATTAATTAGTCTAGACTTTATTATTAAGCTACCTTTTTTATAAGAACCCTTAACTAAAATATAGTATAATAATATCTTAATAGTAGTTTATAAACTAAGCAAGTATACTTATTTTCTATTATATAAGGAAAGCAGTATAGTAGAAGAACTTATATATATATTTCTCTAAATAATTATTGCTAATTATAGTATACTAGAAGAAGTAATCTTTAATAGAGATAGAAAGTTTAATTTAAAGTTTTAGACTTCGCTTATAAAGCAACTCGGAATATAATATAGAATATCTATAATATTTCACCCTTAGACAGATAAATAGATAAAAAGAATAAATCAAGTCGTCGAATAATATCTTTAATACTATATTAACTAAAAATAGAATAACTAGATTAACTTATTACCTCTTATATAATTTATTTATAATAGCGCAGATATAAGCACGATAAAGAAATCACTATTCTATATACTTTATAAATATAATTTAACAGCTTATTATAAAGCACTACTAGAGGTAGATGCAGAAGCAGTAGACAAGAGAGTTAGGAAAATTAAGAAAATCTAAAAAGAACTCTAATTAGAACTATAATTCGTTAAGAAACAAATAACACACTATGCAAATACTAAAAGAATTAAAGGACTAATTCTACAGGAAGGAGATAAGGTCTACCTTTCTTATAAAAATATTAAAACAACTAGACCTAGTAATAAACTTAACTATAAGAAACTAGGACCTTTTAAAATTTTATAATAAATCTCTCTAGTTAATTACAAACTAGCACTACTTTATAGAATAAAGATATACCTAGTTTTCTACATCTTATTGCTAGAACTAGCAGTATAAGAAACACCTATAGATAATATAGTAGAAATCAAAGATAACGAACTAAAATATAAAGTAGAAAAAATTCTTAAGCACAGAGGAATAAATACTATATAAGAATACCTTATTAAATAGAAAAACTACCTAGCAAGCGAAAACTTATAAGAACTAGTAAAAAACCTAACTTATTGCAAACAACTACTCGACTAATACTACTAAAGACACCTAATAGTCGAGGATTTCATCGACTACACTAGACTAATACTCTAGCAACAACAGGAACACGACTAATCAGGATAACAGGCTACTAGCAGTAGAACTAACTACATTCCCAGACCTATTAGGCTGTGCCCCCTCGACTAGAAAACCCGACTAATCCACTACAGAATTCCTTATATCTACAGAATTCTAGTCAAAACCTTTAAAGGAAGGATCTCTAGCAGTAGCAGCAGACTCCTCTGCTACTATAGAACGAACCCTAGCAGCTACACGCGCCTGTTCTTCCTCAGCCTCCTCACGCTCTAACTCTTCTATGCTAGAAAGGCCTCGGCGAATAGCCTTCATCATCTTCTCAAACTACAAGCGCTTCTGTTTCCGCAGACGTTCCACCTCTGCAGCAGCATCACGCAGCTATCCCTCAGCACTCTCGAGTTGGTCCTTTAAGCGCTGATGTTAGACCCCTATCCGATAGATTTCCACAGCACTCAGCCTCTGAATATTGCACCAGGAACGACCTAAACGAACGCACTCAGCACAGCAGGAGGAATCCTCAACAGAGACCTGACAGGTTTTGATACTACGACCCTCGCAGAAGGAACAGAAAGGTATTATAATAGCGTTTTGAAGAATTAATAAAAGAAGAGAATCCTTTTATTTTGTCTTCTCGGAACGAGAACAGGACTTATTGATTCTGTTCAATATCTCAATTAAAAAGGCACGACACACGATATAAGAACAGCTAGGAAACTCACAAAACATCGTTAGAGACAACGATCAGTAGAAGGGAGATGATGTTATAACTTATCTTAATATGCAAGTTACGAAATAAGCCCTACCTATAAGGAACTAGGTGCTACGATCAAAATATCAGACTACTAACAAGGATTAGGTAATTAAGGAATAGAGTTACAGACTCAACTAATTAGAATAAATAGCTTTAAATATATATTATCTAAGAGCTAGCAGGATAACTTAGATATATTGCTATCCAACATATCTATACTAAAGAGCCGGATATATAATTATAATTATTACTACTAATAGATAGATCTTGTATATAGCTCTTTAGTTGTTAATTTAAGTTCTAAGTACACATACTTAGAAGCTTTAAAGGTAGTGAATACTTGCATAGATTACCTAGCTATATTTCTATATTCAAGGCTTATACTTAGACATCGCTCTTGTTAGTATAAACCTAATTAGTATCTAAAGAATCCTCGGATTACTACAGTGCTCATTATAAAGGAACTCATAGCTATAATAGAAGCATTTAAGGAATAAGAACACTACTTTATAAATGCTAAACATATAATTAAAGTGTTTTCAGACTATAAGAATCTTATTATGTTTATAATAACAAAGAACCTTAACAGACGATAAGTAAGATAAGTAGAATACTTATCCTAATTCGATTTCAAGGTTATCTATATCTAAGGAAAGAATAATGCTAGGGCTGATGCTCTTAGCAGAAGAGCAGATTATAAAGATAAGATTAAGGAAGAAATCTAAAATATCTTCGCAATTAATAAGGAAGAAGACCTTATCAACGCATATAAGGAACTTGTAATAACCCTTAGGGTAGAACTACAAGACAAAGACCCTGAATAAATAACCCTGGCAGAATAAAATAAATATATTAAGAATATATATAGTGCTCTAGTATATAGATACTAGGGAGTCAGGGCTACTTATAAGTGAATTAAGAGATACTAAAACCCTTTAAGACTTAGAAAAAGAATTAAAGATATTTTATAAGAATGCAATAGTTGTAAAAAAAATAAGACTAGTTATTATAAGCTTTATAGACTACTATAATTCTTACTAGTATCTATAATTATTTAATAATTAATTAGTCTAGACTTTATTATTAAGCTACCTTTTTTATAAGAACTCTTAACTAAAGTGCAGTATAATAGTATTTTAATAATAGTTTGCAGACTAAATAAGTATACTTATTTCTTATTATATAAAGAAAGCAGTATAGTAGAAGAACTTATATATATATTTCTCTAAATAATTATTACTAATTATAATATATTAGAAAAAGTAATCTCTAATAAAGATAGAAAGTTTAACTTAAAGTTTTAGACTTCGCTTATAAAGCAACTCAGAATATAATATAGAATATCTATAGTATTTCACCTTCAGATAGATAAATAAATAGAAAGAATAAACTAAGTTATCGAATAGTATCTTCGATATTATATTAATTAGGAACAGGATAACTAGGTTAACTTATTACCTCTTATATAATTCGCTTATAATAATGCAGATATAAGCACGATAAAGAAATTACTATTCTATATACTCTATAAATACAACCTGACAGCTTATTATAAAGCACTGCTAGAGGCAGATGCAGAAGCAGCAGATAAGAGAGTTAAGAAAATCAAGAAAATCTAAGAAGAACTCTAGTCAGAACTACAATTCGTCAAGGAACGAATAACGCACTACGTAAATACTAAAAGGATTAAGGGACTAATCCTATAGGAGGGAGATAAGGTCTACCTTTCTTGCAAAAATATCAAAATAACCAGACCTAGCAACAAACTTAACTATAAGAAACTAGGACCTTTTAAAATTTTATAATAAATCTCCCTAGTCAACTATAAACTAGCACTATCTTACAGAATAAGGATACACTTAGTTTTCTACATCTTATTACTAGAACTAGCAGTATGAAAAACACTTATAGACGATATAGTAGAAGTCGAAGACAACGAACTAAAATACAAGGTAGAAAAAATTCTCAAGCATAAAGGAAC
Source organism: Endothia cerciana (assembly GCA_026119935.1). Taxonomy (NCBI): domain Eukaryota; kingdom Fungi; phylum Ascomycota; class Sordariomycetes; order Diaporthales; family Cryphonectriaceae; genus Endothia; species Endothia cerciana. The sequence goes on along the minus strand of JALRMH010000090.1, from coordinate 8,938 downwards.
AGACACTATATAAGAATACCTTATTAAATAGAAAAACTACTTAGTAAGCGAAAACTTATAAGAACTAGTAAAGAACTTAACTTATTATAAATAACTACTCGACTAATACTACTAAAGGACTAGTTATAACTACAACTAATAAGGAAAACACATTAGTCAGGATAACAGCCTACTAGCAGAGCTGGTTATATCTGCTGACCCCTCGGTCTGAAACCCTTTAGTCTGAACCCCTTCGACTAGAAGACCTGATCAATCTGCTACGCTTAGACCTAACAAAGGATCCTAGTCAGGCGCCTAATTTAGAGCCCCCTCGGAAAAAAGCCCTTTAGGAACAAAGACCTCGGCAGCCTGCTGCTCCTCCTCTACAGCGCGACGCTTAGCGTCACGTTCCTCAGCTTCCACGCGATCCAACTCCTCTACACGAGTAATGCCACGACGCAAGGCACGCTTCATCTTTTCAGACCACATCTGCTTCTGCTGACGCAAGCGAAGGAGCTCGGTCTCCTTCTTCTCAATCTCATCTTCCAGCTTTCGGTGCTAGGTAGCGATGCTGCGAAGCTCCTCAGGAGAAGGGCCTATAACATCGCACTTCGAACGACCCAGGTGAACACACTCGACGCAACAGGAAGAGTCCCTAGGAGATACTTTGCAAACCTCGAGACCACGACCCTCGCAGAAAGAACAGACAGGCATTTCAACAAAGTTCTCTAGAAGGCGAGAAACCAAGAGATCCTGGTCTTGAGTACTTTTCAAGACAAGAGGATTTTCGAACGCGAAAATTTTTAGCCCTGCCCGACATAACGAATTAAGAAGGCACAAACAAACAGCAGAGTATATCAGAAAACCTACAGAAGATCGTTAGGGACAACGATCAATAGGAGGGAGATAATGTTATAATCTACTCAACATACAGGTTACAGCAACTAGCGCGGTAACAGGACTGCTTAGACCCCTTAGAATAGAAGATTTAACACTCACCTTTAAAAGGACACGAGTTATAATTATATAACCTAGAGTTAAGGTTACACACGACTATATTGACTATAAGTATAGTTAATATATTCAGGAAAACGACTATGTAGAATCAGCATATATATAATGAGCACTGCAGTAATCCGAAGATTCCAAAGTATACAAAGGGGTTTATGCTAACAAGAGCGGTGTCGAGTAAAAAGCCTTGAATACAGAAATACACTGAGTTATCCTATGCAAGTGTTTACTGCCTTTAAGGCTATCAGAGTAGGGTGTAATCTGATACTTAGATTGATAACTAAAGAGCTATATACAAGATCTGTCTACTAGTGGTAACGACTATAGTTATATATTCGGCTCTTCAGTCCGAGTCGACGGAGTCGATAGTCGACCGTATCGACTAGTCGATAGAGTCGATGGTCGACCTTATCGACTGTGCAACTATTATAACCCTAACCCTGGTTATATAATCTTGACTCATATCCTTCCTGTTAGGCTAGTGTTGAATCTCTAGCGCCGAAGGGTCTGCCTTAAGTGTCCTTAATGCTGTGCTGCTTTCCTGTCATAACCTGTATATTAGATGAGTTATAATATTATCTCCCTTCTATCGATTATTATTCCTAATAATCTTCTGTAAGTTTTTCTGTTGTTTCCTTTATCGCATTATCATGCCTTCCTAATCAGGATGACGAATAGAGTCGAAAAACCAAAGTCTTTCAATCCTCGTTCTGACGGGTCCAAACAGAAGAAGTCTCTTTACTCCATTATTCTTTCTAGGGCTGTCGACATGATTCCTTGTTCTTCCTGTGATGCACAGGGCTTGAAATCCTGTCAAGTGTCTTCTGAGGATTCTTCCCGTTGCGCTGAATGCGTGCGTCGTCAACATTCCAAATATGACGTCCTTGAACCGACAAATTCTTCAGACCTCCTTCACATCTCTTCTCAGCACTAAAAGCTAGAGGACGAGATAGAGGACCTGGAGGAGGAGCGCCGGGTCCTTGATGCGAAGATTAGTCGCGTTCGGGCTTAAAAGAGGATGTGGAGGGAAAAGATAGCGCGGGCTATCCGTCGTGGTTTGATGAATCTCTAAGACTTGGAACGTCTTGAGGCCGAGGAGGCAGAAGGAGAGCGTCGTCGCGCTGCCGAGGTGGTACAGGAGGTAGTTTCTGAAGAATCAGCCGCGGTAGCCGGGGATTCTTCCTTCAGGGGTTTTGATTAGAATTCTGTGGATGTAGGGAACAGTGTTATAGACTAGTCAGGTTTTCTAGCTAAGGGGGCGCAGCCTGATAGGTCTAAAAGTGTAGCTAGGGATTCTGTTAGTCGCTTATCGCCCTGACTAGTATATCTTGCGTCTAGTTCGTTCTTCTGACTGTTTTTAACTTTGTACTAACTAGTTGTCTTTTTCTCGTGCTAGTAAAAGGTTTCCCTTAGTAGTTATTAGTTATTATCGTGATGCTAAAATGACTACTAATAGTGTAGTATTAGGGTTAAAGCTAGTCTTTTTCTTCTAATATTTTATTAATTTTTTTATAGTATTTCCGATGTTTTCTTATAGTTCTTATAAGTTCTCGCTTGCTAGATAACCCTTCTATTTAATAAGGTATTTAAGTGTATTATTAGTGCCTCTGCACTTAAGGATCTTTTCTACCTTGTATTCTAGTTTATTATCTTCGACTTTTACTATGTCGTCTATTAGTATTTCCCTTACTGCTAGCTCTAGTAGTGAGATGTAGAAAACTAGGTATATCTTTATTCTGTAAGGTAGTGCTAGTTTATAGTTAACTAGGGAGATCTGCTATAAAATTTTAAATAGTCTTAGTTTTTTATAGTTGAGTTTGCTACTAGGCCTAGTTATTTTAATGTTTTTGCAAAGTAGGTAGACCTTATCTCCCTTTTATAGGATTAGTCCTTTAATTCTCTTAGTGTTTGCATAGTATGTTATTCGTTTTTAGACGAATTATAGTTCTGATTAAAGCTCTTCCTAGATTTTCTTAATTTTCCTAACCCTTTTATCTACTGCTTCTGCATCTATCCCTAGTAATGCTTTATAATAAGCTGTCAGGTTATATCTATAGAGTATAAAGAATAGTGACTTCTTTATTATACTTATATCTGCGCTGTTATAGGCGAATTGTATAAGAGGCAACAAGTTAACCTAGTTATCCTGTTCTTAATTGATATAGTGTCAAAGGTACTATTCAACAACCTGATTTATTCTTTCTGTTTATCTATCTGTCTATAGGTGAAATGCTATAGATATTCTGTGTTATGTTCCGAGTTGCTTTATAAGCGAGGTCTAAAACTTCAAGTTAAACTTCCTATCTCTATTAGAGATCACTTCTTCTAGTATACTATAGTTAGCGATAATTATTCTGAGAAATATATATGCAAGTTCTTCTGCTATACTGCTTTCCTTATAGAGGAGAAAGTAAGTATACTTGCTTAGTCTGCAAACTACTACTAAGATGCTATTATATTATACCTTAGTTAAGGGTTTTTATAAGAAAGGTAGCTTAGTAATAAAGTCTAGACTAATTAATTGCTAAATAGTTGTAAGTACTAGTAGAGGTTATAGTAGTCTGTAAGGCTTATATTATTCTGCTTTATTTTTCTTATAGCTGTTATATTATTATAGGATGTCTTTAATCCTTTTCCTAAGGCCTAGCAGGTTCTAATATCTTTTAATTCATTTATAGGTTGCCTTAACTCCTTAATATCTGTGTGCTAAGGCATTATATACATCTTTAATATAGTTATCCTGCTCTGCTAGAGTCATCTATTCAGAGTCTCTGTCTTAGGGTCTTATCTTAAAGGTTGCTGCAAGCTCTTTATATGTGTTGATAAGGTCTCCTTTCTTATTAATTATAAAGATATCCTAGATTTCTTCCTTAATCTTATCCTGATAGTCTAACCTTCTGCTAAGGGCGTCTGCTCTAGCATTTTCCTTGCCTTAGATATAGATGACTTTGAAGTCGAACTAGGATAGGTATTCTGCCTATCTTACTTGTCTTCTGTTAAGGTTCTTCGTTATTATAAATATAATAAGGTTCTTATAGTCTGAAAACACTTGAATCGTATATTTAGCACTTATAAGATAGTATTCTTATTTCTTGAATGCTTCTACTATAGCTATAAGTTCTTTATCTAGTATTCTGTACTATAACTCTAGTCTATTAAGCTTCTTTAAGAAGTTAGCAATTATCTGTAGTCGTCCCTACTTATCGCGCTAGTTAAGTTCTGCGCTGAGTGCGTAGTCTGATGCGTCTGTATATAACTCGTATTCCTTTCAAGGGTCTGATTCTTGCAAAACAGGGTCTTTAGTAACTAGCTCTTTAATTATTTCAAAGGCCTAGTTTTCTTCCTAGTTCTATCAGAAAAGTAGGTCCTTTTTTATAAGATCTGTAAAGAGTCTAGTAATATCGCTATACTTACTAATAAATTATCAATAGAAGTTGATGTATCTAAGAAATACTCTAATATCCTTAATATTCTTTAGTGTAGGCTAGTCTCTAACTACTTATATCTTGTCTTTCTGCATTCTAATATGTTCTAGTTCGATTATATATCTGAGATAGTCGACTTTCTGAATATGAAAGTAGCTCTTAGTTAGTTCTACTAGAAAGTGTGTATCCTGAAGTGTCTAAAGTATCTGCTATATGTGTTGCTTATATTCTTTAAGAGTCCTAGAGTAGATAAGGATATTGTTAAGGTAAATAATATATATAATATCTAGGAATTTATAAAAGGTATAGTTAATTATTTCCTAGAAGGATGCTAGTATATTAGTTAATTTAAAAAGTATAATTAGGTATTTATAATATTTATAATAAGTCCTAAATACTATTTTTTATTCTTCTCTTTCCTTAATATAAATATAATAGTAACCTTCTTTAAAGTCTAATACTGTGAACTATTATACGCCTTATAATTAGTCTCTGATTTCTTTAAAAAGTAGTAAGGGGTACTAGTTTTTAATAGTGATGTCGTTGAGCTGTCTATAGTCTATATAAAGTCGGAGTTTTCTATTTTTCTTTAAGACGAACAGAATCAGGTATCCTGCTAGTGATTGTAATAGTCTGATATATCCTCTTTTAAGGTTTTCGTCAAGGTATTCCCTAAGTGCCTGTAGTCTTGCCTTGTCAAGCTTATAAATAGGGAAGAACTTTAGCTGAGTTCCTTCTTTCAATAGTATCTTGTAGTCGTATAAGCTGTGTTCTAGAAGTCCTGTGTCGAATTTTCCTTAAAATAGCTTCGTGAGTTCGTAGTACTCTTATAGTATTCCAGCGAATATTAGTGTTAGTCTATCCTTCTCTGTTTCTGCTATCTGAAGGAACAGGAGGTACTGTTGAGCGTTTTTATCCAGGGACGATTTCTTTCCTTTGCCTGTTAGTTGTTCCTTTAGTAGCTCTAGGGGTTCTTTCTAGGCCGGACTAAATTTCCTGAGTTATAGCTGTAGGATTTCCCTATAGTTCTAAAGTCTATACTTCTGTTATCGCTTTAAGTTAAGCTGAGTTTTTCTAGACCTGCGTATATTTGTTGTTATATTAATCTACTAATGCCTTAGTCCTTCTTATTTAGGTTTATCATTACTAGATTCTTCTCTATAAGCTATCAGCTCTGCTAATTTAGAGGTAGTTGTAGGTTTGTTTAAGGCCTTTTTTCTTAAGTATCTCTTAATAACTGAATCTGATCCTTCTCCTTTAATTACAACCTTCTTATAAGTAACAGTATTATCTTATAAGATCTAGCTAGTAGTCTAATCGATTCAAGAATTATACTCTTTAAGCTAAGGAAGTCTTATAATTAGTTTATAATATACTATATCTATAATATTTAATATAATAAATATTATATATTTTTAGATTAAGATAGGTAGATAATCAGTCTCCTTATTAATTACACTTTAATTATATATAACTAGCTGTTCTTTTATAGTACTAAGTTGATAAGGTTATTCCTTCTAATATTATTATAGTTATACCTTATTAATAATTACTAGTAATATAAAGTTTCTTTAAGCGCTACTATCTAATAGTGCGCTGTATTGTTTTCTGTTAATATAAGCATCTAATTTTATATATATATAGTCTCTTTCTGCTATATATAGAGACCTTTAGATCCTGATTATTTATAATCTTATTATAAGCAATCCTTCCCTTTTAAGGATTCTTATACTCTATAGGCTGCTCTTTAAGCTAGTCTTCTAGCTTGCTATTAGCTGTGCTTACATTATTCCTTATTATCCTAGTATGCATGCTAGTCTCGAACCTTATTATAGATGTAGATAGTGTAGTCAGTAGTCTTACACTACTACTATTTGATTTTCTTATTAATGCATTCCTTAGGATAGTTATCTAGCAATCTAATATAAGCGTTATATTCTACCTTATTAAAGACTTCTCTGAATTATAGATAGAGCTCTTTAACTACCTAGATAATCTAATCCTGCTCTCTGACTAAGAACTATTTATATTTAACTTTCTCTATAAAGTGCGTTCTATAACTATAATATATATATAAAATCTATGCAAGCTTATAGTGTTATTTATAGATTAAGCTAATTCTAAAATCTTCTAGCTATTCAGCTTTAATATTCTAAATAAATACTATAGTAAAGAGGTCTTTAAGCTTAAAGCTATATATTATATATTTAATTACTAGGTTCTGAGTATTCTATCTTTAGTCTAAATTATAGTCGTGAGTTTCTTCCTTACTTATAGTATCTTCATCTTTTGTTTTTAGAATAATAAGTGCTAGTATATTATCTAGCTATTAGTCCTAAGGTATTTCTTCCCTTGTAGTTTCTATAGTTGCTTAGGGTAAGGGGCGTTTCTTATAATAGGCTATTCTATATAGTCCTAGGTCCTTATCTTTAAGTTTCTGAATCTTTTCTTCAAGTTCCTTCTTAAAAGTGCTTAAGTAGTCTGAGTTGCTGTCTTTTAAGATTATATTATAAACTAAGCCTTTTTTGCCTATTACTAGTTATCGTGTCTTCTTAAGTACTTTAAGGAACTATCCTAAGCCTTCTTTTTCTAAGAGGTGTATTAAGCATTTATTATTAAAGCAGAATATTTAGTTAAAGAGTCTATAATCGCAAATAAAGTCTAACACTTACTCTAGTAAAATATTATTACCTAGCTAATTAAATTCCTATTATTAAAAGACATTTATCTATTATCCTTTTTAGACTAATTACTATTATAGTTTCTTAAATTATTTACATTCTTATATAAAATAGCTATACTTACTATAATTATAACACTTAATATTACTATTTAGTTTTCTTATAAACTAATAATTAGCTGCGTCTAGTTTTATTAAGCTAGTATAAGTACTTCTACTCTATATTATACTTTAGCGCTAGTTTCCACTTTAATTCTTAAGCTAGAACTTCTTACTACTACCTAGCTGCAAGCGCTATATATTTTAGCTTCCTCCTTTTTTAGACTTCTCTATCCGTCGTTTATAGAGATGATTATTAATCCTAATAGCTGTATTCGCAAATATCACAAAGTCTTCAAGCTAATCCTATTTAGAGATCTCGTCTTTAACTTCATCCTTAAGTTCTTTATAATAGTATTCTATAAGATTCTTGTCTTCCTATAGAAGACATGCTATAAGTTACTTGAATCTGACTATATAGGCTAATGCTAACTTAGTTTATTTAAGGTCTATTAACTACTGAGCTGTAGTATGTTCTTCGTTAGGGTCGCTGAAGGTTTCCTTAAGGGCTTTCTTAAAATCTGCAAAGGAACTGAACATCTCCTTAGTGCCTTTAGTGCGTGCATCAGGGTCGTTAGCATATTCCAGATAGTTGCAGAGAGAAGGTTCGTACTAGATAAGAGCATCCTTCTCAAGGCGAGTTCCGGCAAGGATAACCTTCTCAGGTTCCGCAGTAAACTAGGAGGCATTATACAAGAAATACGCCTTGCAGTAGGTAAGGAATCCTTAGAGGAGTTTTTAAGTGCTATTATATATAGCTGGTTTGTCTATTTTATAGCTCTTGTTATTATTAATAATAGTAAGGGCCTAGGTGCTGTACTGAATTTACTCTTGCTAAGCTTAAATAATATTTTTCTGCTATTATATCACGAGTAGCAGGTGTCATAAGGTGACAGAGCTAAGGGTTAAGAGCTAGCCAGGGCTAGCTATCTATATAAAAGGGAAGCCTACTAGCTTTAGGCTTAGGACTTTAGGCTTAGACCTTAAGTATTAGCTATTACATCATAATATAGGCTTTTAGCTAAGGGCACTCAACAAGCTGACTTATATAATTCGGATCTATAGGCTTTACTGACAATTTCTAACACTTCTTTTGAAAGTTACCTTAGTTAAGATGCCCCCGAGAGCGACTCGCTAGCAAGACGCTATCGAATCGTCAGCTTTACGTTCAGCCACCGACGAACTAGCTCAAGATCAGCCTTCTATACAGCAACTTGAGGCTGAAATAGTCCGCCTACGTCGCCTTAAGGAGCTTTAGGACGAAGCAGCTAGCCTTCGCAGCTCCCTTCAAGCCTCAGACCGACAGCAATCTAGTCGCTCTGCCTCGTCAAGACGCCGGCGAAGATCTAGCGACTCGTCTGATTCGTCTGGGCCTGAAATCAAAGTCAAAAATATCACTAAGCTAGCTATTTCATCCTTATTTCAACAGCGCGATAACTGGCTAGCAGATCTTCAGCAGGTATTCGACGGAGCACCCTGCTATTACTACTCTGATTCACGAAAAATCCTCCTTGCTACAGACTATATCGACAGCGACCTCCGAGCGAAATAGAATTGAGAACGTGGCGAAGATCAAGCAACCTGAGACGAATTTCGAACCTGGTCCCTTAAAGCCTTAGGAATCGACGCAATCCCTCAGATCGTCAAACAGCTAGAGAAAGCTATCCAGAGACCCGACCAAAGTCCTTCTGCCTTCCGAAACTACGTCGAATCCTTAGAAGGCCACCTACCTCGAGAGCAAGAC
>JALRMH010000008.1:1006445-1021164 GCA_026119935.1 Endothia cerciana | reverse complement strand
CGCCGCCCGTTCGGGCCAGTGGTCACTTAATTCTTGCATTTACACACACCCGCTCACCTGTCAGCTTTCAGGAAGCCACCAGGTTGGACTCACTTCCCCCCCCCCCCCCCCCCATCCAGCCTCAAAGGCGAGGGAAGCAACCTGCCAAGGAACGCATCCGTTGTTACATTACATCTAGCGCGCGCGCACACACACACACACACACACACACACACACACACGCACACACAACGCACACACATATCTACAGCCACAATCATACATACCCAGAGATCAATGTCCCGTACAGACCAACCGTATTGGCACCCTGCAGGCACCAGACATCACACCTTGCCCTAAAGTCACCCACCGCTCCACAGTTTACCCCAAAGGGCCCCTGCCCACTGGACCGGACCCTTGGGATCCTGCATGTAGGCTGTTGGCCCCGTTATCTTGCAGGCGACAATAGCAAGACCACCGTACCGAGTTCACATTTTACTTCGCGCTGCCCTCAGGATCCTTCGACGTGTTTCTCCTCCCTGCCCTCTGCCTCACTCCACCCGACACCTTCCCGCCCTGCCTGGTCGATTCCTCGCGACTGACGACCGCTGCCAGTACCGAAGGGCGCCACCCACAAGCCTTACCAGCTTGTTTCTTTCTTCCTTCCTTCCTTCCTTCCTTTCCGCCACACCCAGAGGCGGACCCGCAGGCAGAGAGGGCCTGATATCGCTACTTCAGAATGGCAGACGCCGAGACCAAGGAGCCACAGGCCGACGTCGGCCCTGGGGCCAAGGAGACCGCAGTCGACGCCGCCGCAGAGCACAACGGTACGGCTACCCCAACCCATTCCCCTGCCCATGCGGTCGAAACCACCCGCCCCTCGGGATGGATGTACAAGGGCTTCGAGATTCGCAAGTCTGAGATCTGGTACGCCTCCCCCAAGTGCCAGCTGCTCATGGTCGCCATGGTCTGCTTCTTGTGCCCCGGCATGTTCAATGCCATCGTGGGGATGGGCGGTGGTGGCCAGCTGTCCACGCTCGCTTCCGACGATGCCAACACCGCCCTGTACTCGACCTTCGCCGTCGTCGGGTTCTTCGCTGGAACCTTCGCCAACCGCCTCGGCCTCAGGCTCACCATGTCCATCGGTGGGCTGGGATACTGCATCTATGCGGCCTCCTTCCTGTCCTACTCCCACAACCAGAACCTCGGCTTCGTCGTCTTTGCCGGGGCCTTCCTGGGCGTGTGCGCCGGCCTGCTCTGGACCGGCCAGGGCGCCATCATGATGTCGTACCCGCCTGAGCAGTACAAGGGCCGCTACATCTCGTGGTTCTGGATCATCTTCAACCTCGGCGCCGTCGTCGGTGCACTTATCCCCCTGGGCCAGAACGTCAACAACCAGACCGGCCCCGTCACCGACGGCACGTATGCGGCATTCATCGTGCTCATGTTCGTGGGCGCCGTGCTGGCGCTGTTCCTGTGCGACGCCGACAAGGTGCTGCGCGAGGACGGCTCGCACGTCATACTGATGAAGAACCCATCCTGGCAGACGGAGATCCTCGGCCTGTGGGAGACGCTGTACCAGGACCCGTGGATCGTGTTCCTGTTCCCCATGTTCTTCGCCAGCAACGTCTTCTACACCTACCAGACCAACGACATGAACGCCGGCCACTTCAACACGCGGACCCGGGCCCTCAACAACGTGCTGTACTGGTCCGCGCAGATCTTTGGCGCCGTCATCTTCGGCTACTCGCTGGACTACGGCAGGATGCGCCGCAGCCTCAAGGCCAAGATCGCCTTCGTCACGCTGTTCGTGCTGACCTTTGTCGTCTGGGGTGGGGGCTGGGCCTGGCAGAGGAACCAGGCCTCGCGCGAGGAGACCTCGGCAGAGACCTTTGTCGGTATTGACTGGACCGACGGCGGCAGCAGATACATCGCACCCATGTTCCTCTACCTGTTTTACGGCTTCTTTGATGCGTGCTGGCAGACCAGCATCTACTGGTACGTAGCACCTGTGGCTAGCCCCCCCCGAGGGGATGAGACGCTGACGAACGGCTTTTTCTTTTTTTCCCCTCTTCTTCACAGGTACATGGGCGCCCTCTCCAACAACTCCCGCAAGGCCGCCAACATGGCCGGCTTCTACAAGGGCATCCAGTCCGCCGGTGCCGCCATCTTTTGGCGCGTTGACGCGCTCGGCAAACCCTACAACACAATCTTCGGCGCATCATGGGGCCTGCTGGCGGGTGCGCTACTTATCGCTGCGCCTATCATCTGGCTGCGGATCAAGGACACCGTCCCCCTCGAGGATGACCTCAAGTTCACGGACGAGACGGTCGAGGATGTCGCGGGCGGGGGCACGCTGGCGGTGAAGGGGGCTGAGGCCTAGATGGCGGCTGCGATATCGGGCCGAGGCGGCGGGATATCTTCTGTGTTTCCGCCAGCTGGATGCCGTCCCCTCCCACGCCGGAGCGAAGTATCCAAGTGCGGTGAGGGGCGGGGCGGGGGGGGGGTGGTAAACAAGTTTTCTGGGGATAGGGACTGCTGTATGACTTTTTAATTATTGAAAGGGGGACCCCCTATGGATGGGAACGATGAGACGACACGAAACGATACCACAGCATTGGGGACCCCATGCGTAGGGCAGGGACACAGATATTCATACATGATTGATATTTCAATTTCTTCGGGGGGTTTTTTTTTTTGGGTTTTTGTTTTGTGTTTTTTTTTTTCTTCTTCCTACCTTCGGCTGTTTGCTGTCGAGTTGGGTCCCCGGGCGAGGGAAGCTATGGTGTTCACGGCTCGATGTCGCGAAAAGCGCGGGCGCCCAGCCGCCCGGCCAGGCACGCAGGAGAAAGATGAACGAAATAAAGCACGCTACGCGGGCCAACGTGGCCCCTAGATAGCTTTCAAGGACGCACTGAGAAATACACGCCGTACGAGTGTGCTAGAAATCCCGAGAGGACCCCAGGTTTGGCCTTGTTCGAGCCGCCTGCTGATGATGTTACCATTGTAAGTACCAGTACATACCATTGGTAAAAGCATTTACCGAGGACATGGCGAGGCTGGACGGACGAACGGGAGACCAGCCGCATCATCCCACAGGTTCGTGTGCTGTGGGGCAGCGCCCCCCCCCCCCCCCCCCAATCCTCTCTGATAGCTGCTTTTTTGGGGGGAGGGGTGCAGGCCGGATCCGCAGCCCTGAATAGTACCACGTACGAAGGTCAAAGGGAGCAGCAGTTACAGATGATCATATGGAGCCGGCGGGGAAGAGGCTGCGGTGCAGCTGCTGGAGCTTCTAAGGCATGGGATGAGTCTGATCTTGCTGCAGGCTGTTCGTCTAAGACGCCAGGCATGTACAGGAACAGAGAAACTATAGAAACAACACCAAGAGCTACTCATCCAGAGGGCCCCGGACGTCATCCCACCGGGGTGCCTCCCTAACAGATCCAGGGGTCAATCCCACGCTGTCCCCCGCGGGATGGCTGTTAGTGCCCCACCGCAGACACCCCCCTTGCCCCAGAGTTCTCGCAGCGGCACGCAGGCAAATCGTCTGATCTTGCGCCTGAACAGGACTCTGCTGTAGCGACCCCGGTTGATCTTTTTTTCTCTCTATCATATATAAACCCCGAGCCGCTTCCACCTCCCTCTTTGGATTGGGGGGTTCCCTTTTTCTTACTCTTCCCTCCTCCCGACGCAGCCCTGCTCGCCTGGCCAACCGGCGCCCCCTCCACTCTTCCCGCCCTGCCCCTCCCAGGCTCCTCGCCCGTGAGACGTGTCAGGATAAACAAAGAAGAAGAAGAAGAAGAAGAAGAAGAAGAATAAGGAGAAAGGGGAGAAAAGGCAAGATGGCATCGCCTGTAGCCTCCGCAGCCCTGAAGGCGCGCGTGCGTCGGCCGTCGATGCTCAACAAGCTGTGTCACCCCCAGGACCTGCTGAAGCACTTCCCCAATGGCTCGTACATTGGCTGGAGCGGCTTCACCGGTGTTGGGTACCCAAAGTGAGTCTCCGTCGGACCGCCTAAGGCCCTGGGGGGCCCTCCGGGTGCTCTCCGGTGCTCTCCGGTGCTCTCCGGTGCTCTCCGGTGCTCTCTCTTTGCCCTGCGCAGGCCAATCGATGGGGTGGGCTTGGAGGCTGACCATATGCTGCCCTGCCACAGGAAGATGCCCACGTTCCTGGCCGACCACGTCGAGAAGAACGGCCTCCAGGGCCAGCTGAAATACACCCTCTTCGTCGGGGCCTCGTCCGGCGCCGAGACGGAAAACAGATGGGCCGGGCTGGACATGATCGAGAGGAGAAGTCCGCACCAGGTCGGCAAGGCCATTGCCAAGGGGATCAACGAGGGGAGGATCAAGTTCTTCGATAAGCACCTGTCCATGTTCCCCGTGGATCTAGTATACGTGCGTACCCTGGAGATCATCCTCCCAGGAAGGGCTGGACCGGTAGCCCAGGTGGGGACGGCCATGCTAAGTGAGACATCTCGCAGGGCTTCTACACGAAGGACAGGCCGAACAACAAGCTCGACGTGGCGGTCGTCGAGGCAACGGACATCATGGAAGACGGCAGCATCGTGCCCGGCGCATCGGTGGGCGCGACCCCAGAACTGGTCCAGCTGGCCGACAAGATAATCATCGAGGTCAACACCTCCATCCCCAGCTTCGAAGGCCTGCACGACATCACAATGACGGACCTGCCGCCGCGGCGAAAGCCCTACCTGATCATGGGCGTCGAGGACCGCATCGGCACGACCTCGATCCCGATCGACCCGGAGAAGGTAGTAGGCGTCCTGCACTCCGACTACCCGGACCAGACCGCGCCCAACACGGCCGCCGACGCCAGCTCCAAGGCGATCGCCGACAACATCATCGAGTTCTGGGACCACGAGGTCAAGCACGGGCGCCTGCCGCAGAACCTGCTGCCCATCCAGTCCGGTATTGGCAACATCGCCAATGCCGTCATCGGCGGGCTGGCGGACTCCAGGTTCGAGAACCTGCACGTCTGGACCGAGGTCATCCAGGACACCTTCCTGGACCTGTTCGACTCGGGCAAGCTGGACTTCGCCACGGCCACGTCCGTGCGCTTCTCGCCCGACGGGTTCAAGCGCTTCTACGACAACTGGGAGGCGTACCGCAACAAGCTCCTCCTGCGCTCGCAGCAGGTGTCCAACTCGCCCGAGATCATCCGCCGTCTCGGGGTCATCGGCATGAACACCCCCGTCGAGGTGGACATCTACGCGCACGCCAACAGCACGTGCGTCATGGGCAGCCGGATGCTCAACGGCCTCGGGGGGTCTGCGGATTTCCTGCGGTCCTCCAAGTACAGCATCATGCACACGCCCTCTACCCGGTCTAGCAAGACGGACCCCCACGGTGTCTCTTGCATCGTGCCCATGTGCACGCACGTCGACCAGACGGAACACGACCTGGACGTCATCGTCACCGAGTGCGGGCTGGCTGACGTGCGGGGGCTTAGCCCGAGAGAGCGGGCTAGGGTCATCATCGAGAAGTGCGCGCACGAGGTGTACAGGCCGATCCTGAGGGAGTACTTCGACAAGGCAGAATTTGAGTGCCTGCGGAAGGGCATGGGGCACGAGCCACACCTGCTGTGGAACAGCTTTGACATGCACAAGGCGCTGGTCGAGCAGGGCAGCATGGCCAAGGTGGAGTGGAAGTAAAGGGGGGGGGGGGCTGATTTTTGCCTGGATCGAAGGGGGTTGGTTGAGCGACGGTGCCAGTTGGATCCAAGACCTACTCGGGAGGCATGGACTGGATTGTGAGGACGATTTAGCGGCGGATGGCCAAACTTAATCTGAGACCGGGCGATGCGACGGCTCCCGCGCCGCTCGCACGGCCCCATACGTCAAGTGCATCTGGGGGAGGGGAGGGGGGAGGGTGAAGCTCTAACAGGTACACCCTCCCTCCCTCCCTGTTCTTGTCAACATTTACACCGGGTGAAAGACAGAAGATGAATGGCATACCAGCGATTCACTAAAGGTCGAGTCGGCCCCAGTCCCGGCTCAACCAGGGTTGCCATGATCGCGGCAACTTGAATACAGGCGCACACAGTGAAGCAATTGCCACCCAAGAAGCTCAGTGACATATGCAGTACAGGGATATGAGACGGCCTGAGGAGCCAGACCATTCTGGTCCTGCCCGCCTACGCTACTAGACGGAAACAGATCACATCCCCTGACATGTGAATGGCCTCACATCCAATGATCGGGCTTCTGGTCAAGTGACGAGGCCGTCATCGACATCAGGGCGGGGGCTTGGCGAGCTCGCCGTCGGACCATTTTGCCCGCCGTTGACAAAGGCAACGACGCTGGCAGTCGAGGAGCCTGGGATACAACGTGATGGCGGATATCAACATCATCGGCGCCATCCAAGCGTGGACGATGAGCTTGGGTAGTGCCCCCCCCCCCCCCTTTTAAGGCAGAGGGGTTCCAGGCAGATCTGCCTTCCCCCTCCTCCCCCTCCTCTCCCGTCTTTTCCTCTCCCCTATCGCTTTTCATCCTGTTGACCTGCTCAACGCCCAAAAGAAAGACCGGTTACAAAAAGAGACGATGGTAGCCAACACACCGACACATCCCACCATGAACCGCGCCCTCCGCCGCCGGTGCTGCGGCGTCATGGCCGGCGTGGCCGCCCTCCTCGCCCTGCTTCTGTTCGCCATCTGCGCCATGGCGTACAGATACTCCCTGGACGTCACCGCCTCCGCCGGGGGTCCCAACAGGGCGCAGCAGCACGCCCCCGCGGGCTACGACGACACCTGGAACGGCCTCGTCACCAGCGAGGCCGGGGGCGGACACGGGCGGGTCGGCCCTGACCACCCGCAGGCGGCGGCGGGGTTCTGGGGGCAGCAGCCCGCGACCCTCATCACGGTAGAGGAGGAGGAGGAGGAGGAGGAGTACCACCTCGGGATGGGGGAGGGACGCGGACAGCATATGCGGAAGTGGCGCCGTGGCGCCGTGGGGAGGGACGGTGGGCCGCCCGAGGAGGAGGCTGAGCCTGTCGTCTGGGATGACGAGGACCATAACGACGACGGCGAGGTTGAGGGCGATACGGCGTTCGGCGGCCCGCCGCCGCCGCCCAAGCTGCCACCCATCAAGCTCCCTCCCCTGCCCACGGGTATCCTGCCGACGGACCTGCCGACGGAGGAGCTGCCGTCTGATGATCTGGGCCTGCCCCGCCCGACCGGGAAAAGGTCCAGGCCCCCCAAGCTCCCTCTCCCCGTCCCTACAGGTCTCCCAAGTGACCTCCCGGGCCTGCCTCTCCCTACCTCGAAGCCGCCCGAGCCGCCCAAGCTCCCCCTCCCTACGGGCCTCCCGCCGGTCAAGAAGCCGCCCACCGCCGAGCCCCCGCCCTTCAGGCTCCCCGGCCTCATCCACCTCCCCGCGAAGCTGATCCAGACCCTCAAGAACGTGGTCAACCGCCTGGCGACGAACGCGGCGCTGCCGGTCGAGGTGCGCGACGCGCTGCGGCTCGTCTACCACCTGCTGGAGCGGCTGGGCGGGGGGGGGCCGGCGCTCCCGGTCCCGCCGACGAAGCCGCCGACCGGGAAGCTGCCGCGGCCGACCATCAGCCCGCCGGGGAAGGCGACGACCCGGCCGCCCTGGAAGCGACCCAGGCCCACGCCGCCGATCGGGAGGGGGGCCAAGAGCGATATCGGTGTGGAGACGGGGCTGGACGGGGCGCCGAGCGGGTTCGTCGAGGTCACGAGGGGGGGCAGCGATGCGGAGCGGGCTACCCCCGCGGAGAAGCCCCAGGCCGAAGCCCGTGACGCCGGCGCCGGCGCCCAGGCCCCCGCGCCAGGGGACCTGGACACCACCCCGCCAGGCGACGGCGGCGGCGATGGCCCCGCCGTCGACGTCCTGCGCAAGAGGCCCCTGGCCAGGAAGATGCGCGCGCAGCTGCTCGCCCTGGCCGCGGCTGAGTTCGCGGAGGAGCTCGCGGGGGACCACAAGGACAAGGACGTCGCCGCCGCCGCCGCCGCCGACGCCGATGCCGATGCTGATGCCGGCAGGGACCCCCCGGGTGACGTTATCACCGTCCCCGTGTGCATGGCGGCGTTCGAGCTGCTGCTGAGACACGCGGAGGTGTGGATGGGGCGCAAGGGCCGCAAGGGCCGTAAGGGCCGCACGGGGAGAGAGGAGACCGAGGGCCTGGCCGGGGCCGTGGGGTATGACGAGGACTGGGATCTTTATGACGAGGCGTTCTATTGAGGAGGAGGTGGAAAGAAATAACACAACAGCAGCGGACGGGTAGTCGAGGTCGGGTGGGTGAAAAAGCGTATGATATATATCTCCTTCCTTTTGGCGATAGGTCTCTCCTTGTAGGCCCCACAGAGCCCACTCTGGATACTGCCATTCAATACATTCATTGAGTAGAGCTTTGAGGTAACAGCTGTTTGATGGGCTGCTTGGGAGGTCCTCTTCAGCAGGGTGTGACTCTGGGCCTCGTCGTGGCCCGGGTGAGGCTTGAACAGGGGGGAAAGTGGCGGCTGGGCTTATATGTTCACCCCAACCTGAGACAGCCTGAGCTCCTGTCTGGTTCCCTAAATCCTATCCTCATCCCCTGACATGTCGACCACGCCGGCATGGTTGGGAATGGCTTCAGCAGATCTGAGATCTGCCCGTGCAACCTCGGCCCGTGCTGACCGGGTTGGTCAAGCTTAAAGCAGTGTGCTGCTGCGACGTCTGCTCCCTCGCCTCGCCGCGCTGATATAGCCAAGGCACCTAGAAATGGTCTCAGCTCTCTCAACTTTAGTAGGCCCAGGGTGATGCGATTGTGTTGTACATACTGGGTTCTATTGCTTGTTCATCCTGAACTCTCTGTTCATTATGGCACCCTGTAGAGTCAAAGCGGGACCGCGAGTCAAGACTTGCTTACTGTAGGGTTTAGAAGGTTTAGAAGGTTTAGTGGAAGGTTTAGAAGGCTTGGAAGGGCCCAGAACGCTGAGCTGAGCTGAGCTGCAGGGTGTTGGTTTGTAGGTACTTCGGCGGGGCGGCGCATCGACTTGCGTTTGGATTTTTGGCTTGATTTTTTTTGAAACCCCCCCCCCCCTTTTTTTTTTTTGTCCTTCTTTGGAGGAGGTTGCTGCTGCACGGGCCAACTGGACCAGCCTTCTGCAGCCACTCTCACCCGAATCAGACCCCAGCAACCAGAACCTGCATTTCTCTCCTCGCAGTTTCACCACCGTCAACGACAATCACCCCTCCCTCGTCCCCTTTGTCCTAGTCGTCTCATCTCAATCACAACCAACCCCCTCCCCCCCCTTCTCACAATAGAGGCTGCGTGACCTGTCCTCGATTGTTCGTCAGCTGGCCAACTGAGCTGGGCTGCAGCGCCAACTGGACAAGGACAGCGCTTGTTGCGCCGACGTCAACAGACCTGCTCTCCTTTCTGCGCCGCCATCCGACCCGACCTTGCACCGCGGCCTGACCTGCTCTCGCCTCGACGACAAGGAGGGTCGAGACAGGTTCTGCATCAGACCTGTCGGCGAGACGCATCGGTTCTAGGGCTTACAAAGAGCCCTCGACGAGTGCTTCCCCATAGAACATTGACGACCTGAACAAAACCCCACAGTCGCGACGATCCAGAGGACCAAAGTCAAGATGGCTGGCGCGACACCAGACATCCAGCAGATCCTGGAGCAGCTGCGTGGTAAGACCAGCTCCCCTTCTCCCCCGCCCTCCTCGACTCGCCCTCGCGTCAGGGATCCCCGCCACCCAGCGCTCTGTCATGGCCCCGGCTGACCCAACCAACGCAGCTACCCAGCAGAGACCTGCGGCTACCACCCCTTCCCAGGTCCAACCGGGCCTCGCAGCTCCAGCCTACCCTCCCCAGCCCGGCTACGCGATGCCCCCTCAGACCAACGCGCCCCCACCAGGAGCCGGCTACCCGCCCCCCGGCCAGTACGGCTACCCCCAGCCCTCTTCCAGCGGTACTGTCGACCTGAGCGCCATCAAGCCGGTTACCTCTGGCACCGTCAGCCTCCAAGATGCTATTGCCAAGGCGAAGGCTGTCGCTGCCGCCAACAACCTGGCCCCCTACGAGCGCGCTCCTGTCTATGGGGGGGGCGATGGTCACCCGGGTGATGGCCGTCAGTGGCGCCGCTCCCGATCCCGCTCCCCCCGGCGCGACAGCTACCGCGACTCCAACCCCTACCGAGACGAGCGCCGCGACGACCGCCCCCCTCGCGACCACGGCCACCACGCGCGCGACCGCTCCTACTCCCCCGGGCCCCGCGGCCGCCAGGGCCAGGCTGGCGGTGCCTTCTCCCCCCGCGGTGTCAACCCCGTGCGGCAGCGCTCTCCCCTCCGCGGCGAGGACGACAGCGCTGCCGAGACCATGGAGATCGAGGCCAGCCTCGTCGGCCTCATCATCGGGCGGCAGGGTGAGAACCTCAGGCGCGTCGAGGGGGAGACCAAGTGCCGCGTCCAGTTCCTCCCGCCCAACAACAACGACGACACGTTTCGGCAGTGCAAGATCACGGGTCCCCGCGCTCGCCGGGCCGAAGCCCGGGCTGCCATCAACCGCATCGTCGAGGACAGCGGCATGGGCGCCATCGCCCGCGCCGGCCTGGACCGTGGCGGTCCCCGCCCCCCCCAGGCTCCCGAGCGCGGCGGCGTCGCAAACCTGAAGGAGGGAGAGGACTGCCTGCAGATCATGGTCCCCGACAGGACCGTCGGCCTGATCATCGGCCGGGGGGGCGAGACTATCAGAGACCTCCAGGAGCGGAGTGGCTGCCACGTCAACATTGTCGGCGAGTCCAAGAGTGTCAACGGCCTGCGCCCCGTCAACCTGATCGGGCCCTATGCTGCTGCTGCTCAGGCGAAGGAGATGATCATGGAGATTGTCGACTCCGACAGCAGGGCTAACGGCAATGCTGCCCCACAGGGTCGCGGCAACCACCGGGACAGCGCGCAGGACAAGGTCCAGGATGCCATCTACGTGCCCAACGAGGCAGTCGGCATGATTATTGGAAAGGGCGGCGAGACTATTCGGGAGATGCAGAACACCACCGGCTGCAAGATCAACGTGTCCCAGCAGCCCCAGCCTGGCCAGAGCGACAGGGAGATTGAGCTTGTGGGCTCCCGAGATGCCATTAACAGAGCTAAGCAGGCCATCGAGGACAAGGTCGACGCGGTGGTAAGTCCACCCGCTCGTGCGCGCGAGGCCCTCATGTTACCGGTAGCGGTACTGACAGACCTATCAGAAGCAGAAGAGCGGTGGCGGTGCCGCCGGCGGCGGTGGTGGCGGCGGCGGTGGGCGTGGTGGACGTGGTGGTCACCACCGTGATTATGACAATCCCGGCTACGGCCAGCCTTCTAACAACCAGCACCCAGGAGCCCAAGGCGCACCTGCAGCCCAAGCACCCGCAGGCGCCGACGGACAATCTGACCCCTACGCAGCCTGTGAGTACACCGCGGCACCCCTCCCGCCCCGTGCTGGATCGGCTACTAATACCGTCCTTGACAGACGGTGGTTATCAGAACTACCTCGCCCTTTGGTATCAGTCTTTTGCCCAGAACGCTGCCAATGCCGCAGGTCAGGGTGATGCTACCAAGCCTCCGGGCACATCGTAGTCAGTCGTGTGGCCGTGCGGCGCCAGACCGCGTGATGACTGCTGCACAGACAGCTTGACACGACTGACCACTCACCCGTTGCCTGTTGACTGACATGGCGGCCGTCCGTCTCTCCGCACCATGATGAAGCTGCTCCGTGCTGGGGTCCATCGTTGAGCCCTCCCCAGCCCCATCTGCACTACCCGACTCTTCTCCGCCGTTTGATTGTATGAGTACGTTCTCAACGACACCGCACTACCAGGCTCTGGCCACGTGCGGCCATGAAACTACAGGCATCTTCGCAGGGCATGACTGCAACAGGGACCTCTCCTCGACCGCGTGCAACCACAGGCAGCCTTGACAAAGACGGAGGCATCTGGTATCGATTGCTCCGCGTCTCCTCCCTGGGAGATTCATTAGGTCGTAGTCACCTTGACTTGATCTTCCCTTCATGTGGACCATATCGCGACCATCTGAAGATCACCAAAAATGCTGCGCTTGATCTGACCGTTCATCCGGACGCCTTTCAGCTTTGAACCGCCTACCCAGCCCTGCAATCATGATCACCTGACCCTGGCTCCTTTCGAGCATGCGCAGTCTGGACAATGCTGGGACGCCCCTTATAACTGAGGTCATCCGTCTATTGAGCACCTGTCGCCTATGCTTGCAGCTTGAGATTCAAGTAAGCTTTGCACCGATACTCATGACCCGCGGGGCTGGCAGCTCTCCTCCTGACCGCCCCAGAGGGCTGGCCTGGTCCTCGCGTCCACAAGAAGCACATACGTCCAAGAAGAGAGGGCGCCTCTCACAGCTACTTGTTGCGCTGCAGATCATCCACATGCTGCATTCTCGCCCGCACCGCGCCCGCTCCTCTGACATCTCAGCTCTCGGCCGCGGTGGTCGTCCTCTCTCACCTCTGCACAGCACCCTGCTTCTTTCTAGTGAGTATAATGATGATGATGGCTAGTCCAGACAGGATACATGATCGTCTCATTCGGCTTGAATTTCATGAACAGGAAGGCCGGTATGGAAAAGGGAAGTCATTATATGGGGTGGGGGGGGGGGCCGGCCGGCCGGTACGGAAGGGAACGAAAAGGTGGTTCACAAGGTCATTTTAATTGTACGAAAAAAATCAGTTGTAATATATCTGAACCGACAGCGGCTTCCCTGTGGGCCTTCATGTCCTTGCCACCGCAGCGCAGCTGGCCACACAGCTTCTTGAAAACTGCCCTGTCTGGCCTGCTGGCCGTGCCCCGTCGTGTGTTTCCCCAACACGCCTGCAGCTCATCACCACGGCCTCCTTCGAGGCGTTCGATATCTGCCCGCCCACAGGCCACCTGGAAACCGCAGAGGGATCTGCAGACCCCCCGCCACAAGGTCCTGCAGACCGACCGCCACCTGCACCTAGCACGTACTGCGCCAAGGGATGCCGCAATCGATCCGCCTTGAAGCTAGGAGGAGGTTCGGCTGCGGGGACCCGCCTATCAAAAGGTCGAACCTATAGCACGGGGGCGCCCCGAGGGTGGTGGCATCTCTTCGACAGGCGAGCGCCTCCCCCCGGGTTCCTGTTAATCTCTGCTCACAAATCCCCTTCCTGCTCCCGATGGAGGGCCCGGGCAGAAGAATGATACCCTTCTTGCCGTAGTGTCTAGTCCAGAAAAAAGTATCTCTCAACGAGCCCCAGCTGCGGGGCCACCCGCGACAAGAGGATATTCGACTTCAGCATCCCCGTCACTTATCTTCCCTAAACCATATGCAGCGCAGCGTTGCCCGGGCGGTTGTTGGTGTCTCACCTGTGATGCCCAAAGCATGGGTCTCTGGTCTCTCGCTTCATTTATGGGACCAGTCGCTCCGTTCGCCTTCCACTGAGGGCCTTACTCACACACACACACACACTCACTCCCTCCCTCCCTCCCTCCCACGACCGCACCACGACAGTTTCCGCCCGCCACGATGACCTCACCACAGGATACCTCCACAAGCCCGGCCCTCGACCCTGAGAAGTCTGCCGGGGACAGCGTCCTCACCCCGGATGACGTGCGCGGCGCGGATGCGGGGTCCCTGCGCGAGGGCGAGGACATTCTGGCGCTGCAGGATCTGGACCCCGCGCTGAACATGAAGATGCATCTCGTGAACAATGTGAGCCCGCCCAGCCGGGGCGCCTGTCGTCTATTAATGTACCTCTTGTACGGGAATTTAATGAAGAAGAAGAAGAAGAAGAAGAAGAAGAAGAAGAAGAAGAAGAAAAAAGAAGAAAAAAACAAATGCTGACGGGGGAGGTCCGCGTATCAGGCCATTGATGAGATCGGCTGGACGGGATACCACTGGAAGCTCTTCTTCCTGAACGGCTTTGGGTGAGCAGGCCCCTGCGGCACCCCTCCCACCCCCTTCGCCGCGATGAGGATGAGGCCATCGCCGTCGCCGTCGCCGTCACATCACATCACATCACACCGGCTAACACACCACCCAGCTACGCGGTCGACTCCCTCATCCTCCTACTCCAGTCCATCATCGCCACCCAGTCCTTCATGGAGTTCGGCGAGCACGGCTTCAGCCGCGCGCTCACGATCGCCGTCTACGTGGGCATGCTGACGGGTGCCATCTTCTGGGGCCTGTCGGCGGACATCATCGGCCGGCGCTTCGCCTTCAACGTGTCGCTGTTCATCTGCTCGGCGGCCGCGATCGTCGCGGGCGCGATGCCGAACTGGGCCTCGCTGGCCTTCTTCATAGCGCTCGTGGGGTTCGGGGCGGGTGGTAACTGTGGGTGGCCTCCCTCCCCTCCCCTGCAAGGCCGTGGGGCGCTGCGCGTCTGGCTGCTTTGAGTGTGCTTTCCTAGAGGGTGGATGGGGGCTGACGCATGAGGCCACAGTGATCCTCGATACGACCGTGTTCCTGGAGTACCTACCCGGAAACAAGCAGTGGGTTCTGACACTCCTGGCCTGCTGGTGGGGCCTGGGACAGGCGATCACGGGGTTCATCGCCTGGGGATTCATGGGTGAGTGAGGCCTCCCTCCTTGGGACGTAGGCGTGGAGATGATTGGGACGTGGTTTTTTTCTTCCTTTTTTTTTTTCTTCTTTTTCTTCTTCTTCTTCTTCTTCTTCTTCTTCTTCTTCTTCTTCTTCTTCTTCTTCTTCTTCTTCTTCTTCTTCTTCTTCTTCTTCTTCTTCTTCTTCTTCTTC